>PVJH01028859.1:0-26788 GCA_004026705.1 Nesogale talazaci | reverse complement strand
CTGTCAACTACCCCAAAACTGTCACACTTAAATGGCTGCATTGTGGTGACCAAACCAATCTATGTCTGCTACAAATCGTATCTTTTTTTTGGAACACTGTTACACGATCTTTTCAGAGCCTCTAAAGAGAAAGTTAGATTAGCAGTCTGACCTGGTGGAACAAACTCCAAATGCACCATGAGGTGATGTTTTTGTTCATTTGGGATGATGACAGATGTCCAGAATGAATTTTGTCATCCATTGGCATGTCACCTTTTTTGAAATGAGAAAAACACTTCTAGCAGTTTGTGTGGCAATTTTCCCAAGCAGGAAACAAAATTTCACATATGCACACTGTTCTCTTAAATTGAGCATCACCAGAGAGAGAGAGAGAGAGATGCAAGAGAGAGAGAGAGAGAGAGAGAGAGAGAGAGAGAGAGACGCAAGAGAGAGCGCCTTGAGCAAAACTGCTTATATAAAAAATTCACTGTGACCAGAGAGAATCTTCCCAGGCCACACCACTGGGTGCACTTACTCAGAATGAGTTGCTAGATGCTCACCTGGCAGGAAAAATGTGTGCTGCAAAAACTTTGCTCTGCCCAGTACAATTCTGTGGGGTTCTTTTTTTGGGGGGGGCACCCCCTCATTCTCTCTCCTTTGTTTCTTTACGTTCAATTACTGTGACTTCTATTGTAAATGCAAATTTCATTTCCTTCTTATATGAATTATAGTTCAGTCTTACTGTTTATGTCTTTGATCAAGGGCAGAACTTTTGTTCTTGGTAAATCTTTGTTAGAATAACCTCCATTGGCTTCTCTAGCTGTTTGCTTACTTTATATAATTGTGGGATATTACTTTACAATGAGTATCAGCATTCCTAGAATACTATTGAATTCCATGACTTACTAGGAAGCTTGATAATTATGGGATAACTGTCCATCTCAAAGCACCACCAAATCAGATGCCATCCTATAGATTCTGATTCATGTCATTCCGAATTATGGCATAGTAAAACCGTCATTGACCTTTTATGACTATTCTTTCTTCTGAGTTGACTCTGACTGGGAACAAACCATCAACATTTGGTACAAGCCATCTTCATCCTCTTCATGTACTTCAAATTTATTATTGTGATTTGTCTTAATATTTTCAGGGTAAATTGGTTTTCCATTCAATAGCTACTTTTTTCTTTTAAATAGTCCATGTACTTCAAAAGCATTCAAGTCAGCTCAGATAGTACCGTTTCTTCTTTTGGAACCACTCAGACCAGTGTTTAGATCTGATGGAAAAGAGCACTGGAGGATCTCATAGGGTTTTCAAACTGTGAACTTTATTATTTGCTCTCCTTTTTATGTATAGAGTGCTGAATGCATGGGAAAAACACATTTGCACAACCCAGCTAATCAGACCAGTGACACTATCCCTCTCAGCTCCCCTGTGAACTCATACACATTTGTATCTGACTCATTGATAACATTCCCCACGGTACTACAGATCTTTCCTTGTTTTCCCCTTGTATTTACCATTTTCATTTGCCCTCCTTTCTTGGTCCTTCTTGTGTTCTGAATTTTATTTTTTATTTTATTTTATTTTTTTGATTTTTAAAAAATTTTATTTATTTATTTATTTATAGGCATCACTGCCCTCTGGTGGTGGGAGTAGGAAGCCCAGCCTTTCTCCTGTGGAGTCACTGCTGGAATTGAACCTCCATCCCAGTGGGCTGCAGTCCTGCGCACAATCACTACGCCACTGGGGCTCAGCCCTTGTTCTGAATTTTAGCCATGGGCAAATGCGCCTCTCTCACTCTCACATAGCTGTTTGTACTAAGGAGTGCACTACACTGGTGTCATTGATTACTTTACAGGTTTGTCTACTCTTTGGTTGAAAAATGACTCATGGGCTTGAATTCCCTTTTAGACTTGAAAGTGATGAAGCGCCACAGTCCCAAGGATCCATCAGTTTCTATCAGATTAGTAAGGTTGGTCTTTTAATGTGATATTTCATCTTGTTCAACCTTTGTGTCCTATTGTACCTAAGACGTCCTATTGCAGTGGTTCTCAACCTGGTGGTCGTGACCTTTTGGAGATCAAATGATCTCACAGGGTTTGCCTGACTCATAATAGTAGCAAAATTAGATTAGTTATGATGTAGCAATTTTATGTTTGGAGGTCACCACAACATGAGGAACTGCATTAAAGGGTTGCAGTGTAAGGAGGGTTGAGAACCACTGCCCTATTGTGACCACTTTCTGAGTGATCAGCAGTCATAGCCAGGGATCATCTAATTCTTCTAGTCTTAGGGTCAAGGTAGCTGGAGTTCACATAGTCCATTAGTTCTTTGGACTAAGTTGCTTCCTTTTGTCTTTTTTTTTTTTTCACTCTGTTTTATATGGGGAGAGATCCGTAGTAATATGTGTTAGTAGTCTTTTCCTTAGTCATTTACACTCAGTTTCTACTCTTCACTTCATCTAGGACAATTCTGTTTGTATATAAAATTGGGGATTTGTTCAATGCTACATTTGAAAGGAGAAACTTGGATCTCATTTTTTTTTAAAGCTGGACTTTATGAATTGATTTTGTTTTTTAATTTTAAATGGAAAAAAAAACCATATTCCCCATCTTCAAGAGGGTGATCCCCAATGATACCTCCTGATATGTACAATCAAAGAACAAAGAAAACAAAAGAACCTCTCAAATACACAAGAATTTGGAAACCAGATCAAGTCCAGCATGCATCCTAAGGGGAATCTACTGAAGAGTTTTAACCACTCAAGTCGGGATTCTGCCTTTGATCTTCTGCACTTGACTCATTATTGCCCTCTGCTTTGTGACCAGTTCCCTTCTGTCCCTCAATGGTGGCCAGGAGGAGTTCACCAGAGGCTTATTTCCATAGGCAAGCCTTTAAGACCCCAGATGCTATTTTATGTGATAACCAGGAACTATTTAATTTCTTCACCACATTTTGGTTTAGCACCTGTCTCCTTCCTTTTCCTTTCCTGGAGGTATCAAGCAGGGCCATGATATAAGAACTAATTGTTCTAGAATTGGAGCTGGAGTTTAGTGTGAGCCCACAACCCATTTCTGGATGTGGCGGTCATGTGCTTATGTTAATTTCATGATTGAGATGTAGAGGTGGAGTCTAGCCTGTTAATCTGGAGAGAGCCATTGAGTAGCCAAAAAGGTCTTCGTGTGGGCATGACTTTCTCCTGAGACTTCTGGGAAATCTCGCGATATTTCCCTCATGGAGATGAGAAGCTATCTCTCCAGTTGTTGGGACTCAGTGTCAGAGACAATGAATTACAGACAAAACAGGATTGCTGCATCCGAGGAGCTGGGGGAACCAGAGGAGAAGCCACATGGCCTTACCTTGATGGAACCAGAACTCTGAAGCTGGAGAAGCCACATGGAGAGCCTTGCCAGTGCTGAGTTGCCTCTACCACCACTGGATGCTGTTAATGGACCCTGATCCCCGGAAATGAGGAGCCCTACCAGTGCTAGCACTCTGCACCCATTGTTCTATGACTTCATGAATTGGTAGGAGACATTATAGACTGGTATAAGGCATATGGGCTAATATCGGACTTATGACTTTGAACTGAACTGGGTTGGGTTGCTTTCTTAATGTCCCATTCCTCTTTTAGATAAACTGTACCCTTATATATATGTGTGTGTCTATGAGTTTGTTTCTCTAGTCTACCCAGACTTACACACTGGATCTGTTTTTTGTTTGCTTTTGTCTTTCAACTTATTCTTACTTGGGAATTAATGTCATGTCATTGGTTCATTGTAAAATTTCTTCCATAATCAGTTCCCAAACTTCCTATTTCTTCCTGGTTACTTTGACATCAGCCCCCTCCCTTGAATCCTCTCCTACCCCCTCACCCCCCAACCCCCAGTCCCCTCAACTCCCTTGTTCCACTTGCTATCTCTGTAAGTTCATCATTCCGGTGTTTGATTTACCAAAAATCAGAAAAACTTATTTCACAACTTCAGGAGGGTAATCCCTCATTACATAGCACCTCTGAGATATATCCCAACATGACCAAACAGAAAACAAATACATCAGAATGATCGTCACACATTTTCCAGAATAATACATTTTAATGTATTCACTGTATTGATAGTTTTTTAGGGATGTTTAGTTACTCGTGATTGGACAACTTTTAAGATGCAGAATCGAGACTAAAACCCAAGGCTTTTTTTTTTTTTTTTACCCATTCTAGTAGTACATCCACCATTATTCCTTATAGATTCTTATGCTAACTTAAGCAACAACACAAATTACATCACAGGATTATACTGCAAACTTATTTTGTAAAAATAACACGGCTTGAATATGTTATTCAGTAACAATGCTTTGGGAAGAGTGGAGATTGGATTTTGTGTCCTTAATCTACAGGAAAAGCAGTTGAAGATTATAAAAAGAGCTACAACCTTTCTAACTAATTACACAAGAACTGTTTGTTAGCTATGAAGATGGCTGTTGAATGGAAGCTAATAAGATATAGAATTAAAAGGTTAAATATGTTGAACAAGAGCAAATTCACCTTGAAAAATATAATGCTTACTGGGGAGCAAATCATTAATATTCAGCTGTTTGCATGACGAGGAATCAGAAATTTCAGTGTCTGTACCTAGTCAGGGACATTGATGTTATCCCGTGCCAGGATGTTGCTTTGGGGTAAGCATTGTACTGCTAACAAAAGATTGGCTGTTCAAACCCACCAATCACTCCACAGGAGAAAGAGGAGGCTACCCACTCTGCTGTATGTTTCTAGCCTGGGCTCACCAAGGGTTGGAATCTCCTCAATGGCAATGGGTTTGGTTTTAGTTGTTCTTAATATGTTCAGCTCTTTAGTATAGTGCTAGCCTCAATGCCAGTGGTTCAAAACCACCAGCCGCTTGGTGGGAGAGACTGGCTTTTCCACTCTTCTCGGGGCTACTCTCTCCTGTACTGTAAGGCTGTTATGAGTTGGCATCGACTCAATGGCTCTGAAGTTCACTTTTTAGTTTTTAATTTCTTTCTTTAGTAATTTATTAGAAATGAACTGGTCCTCTATAAACTTGCCTTTCTCAAAGAGAGAGAGCATTACGCTGTTAAGAAACCATGCAATTAATTATCAAGATAAATTTATTGAACAAGTATTCTAACCAAAATATTAACTGCTTTTACGGTGAGGGCATTCTGATACTCGAGTTCCTTTTGTTGCTGTGGTAACCACTCTGTTCATTTACTTCCTTTTGAAGTGAAGCTCAGTTAAATTTAAGCCTTTTTGATTTCTGAGAAACTTCATTCTGGGTATTTGCGGGTCAAGTTTGGGCAGCTAACAACAGGATTGTCAGTTCAAACTCACCAGGAGGCCTGTGGGAGAAAGATGAAGCTGTATGCTATCATCAGTCTTTATAATTTCAGAAAACTTATATATGGTTGCTAAGGATAAAACTCAGCTCCAGGACAGACGAGTACTCTTCTGCTTAATGTAGCATTGTTTTTTGTTTTGTTTTTTTCCTTATGATTTTTTTAGTGGGAGTGAGAGTTATTCATTGCACAATTACTTTCATTAACAAGGTGTGCTTATTTTTGTATTTCATTAGATGCCAATAACATGAAAACTATATTTGAACTGTAATAAACAGTTTGTAATAATAAACAATTTGTATTTACAGATAATTAATTAGGACCAACTGTCCTACTTGCCACTTAGGTAGTTTGGGGACTAGCTTTTTCATCTGTTTTTATATATACACAAATAGACACATACAGATCTTTGTTTCACTTCCATTCTCAAGTACTAACTTCTGAATTTTTTTTCAATGATTTTATTGGGGGCTCTTACAGATCTTATAACATTCAATAATACAATATTTGTATCAAGCATATTTGTACACCTGTTGCCATACTCATTTCCAAATATGTCCTACTTGAGCCCTTGGTATAAGATCCTCTTTCCACCTCTTTTTAAAAATAAATCATTTTATTGGGGGCTCATAAAACCCCCATCAAGATCCATACATACATCAACTGTATGTAGGCCACATTTGCACACTTGTTGCCATCATCACTCTTAAAACATCCTCCTTCTACTTAGGCCCCCAGTACCAGCTCCCCATATTTTCCTTCCCTTTCTCCTCCCCCATGAACCCTTCATAATTTATAAATTATTACTTTTTCATATTGTACACTGTAATGTGTCCCTTTACTCACTTCTGAATCTTTTATGCATATTTAAATCAGGATAAAATTCATTCACTTTGTCCAAGGATTTCTACTGAAAATTGTTTGCTTATTCAGAGATCAGTATTTTTTTCTTGGCAGACTGTGGCTCAGAAACTGATTGGAAATCCATGTAGAATGAGATCAACCACTTAATTGAAGAATGCATATCTCTCTTGTAGAAGATTTACCTCCTCTGACATCTAGAGTACACCCTTAAAGCAGCAAACCAATAGTGTGATCTGCCGGGCCAGCCACAATCCCAGCTATGAAGACCTCCACTCCAGAAGAATGAACTACAGAGGACAGCACTAAAGCTACCTTTCAGGGAGAGGGGTGTGTAGGATCAGAGGACAGGAGAGCAAATTAAGAGGGAAGAAGAGAGAGTGGAATGCAACCTGGCCCTCCAAGACCTGAGATGATACCCATGCTTGGAGCAGTCAGTGTACAGAGAGGACCATAGGGATGGCTCCACCATGAGACTTGGCAATCCCTCATTGATCCATAGTGCAATGGGGGACAATATTGGAAACCCAGTGTAGGAACTGTGCCCAATCTGATCCCAGAACATTGGGCAAAACACAAAGGGTGTGTAACGGAGCAGCAAGGGGAACAAAGCAATGAAGTCCCGATCAATATAAAAAGTAGATTTAGGGGGCAGAACCTTATCAGACGCAAATGGAAAATTCTCATAAAGGTCAACAGACAGACCTGACACTATTTATAGGCCTTTTTGTTGTTGTTATTGTTTGTTTTTTTTTTTTCAGGTCTATCTAGATAAGGTTGTCAGGATAAGCAATCTCAAGGAGAAAACTACTGGACTGATGTTTCTGGAGGACATGGGAGAGAGAGCCGTGGAAGGAGAGAACCGAAAAACCTAGGCACAAGGGAACAAGTGATCTGAAATCGATGGGGAGGAGGTGTGGGATGCCCGATGGGGCCTGATCAAGTACAATGTAGCTGAGAGAAATTATGGGGAGCTGAATGAAGTTTGAACATGATAGTGGGGCAGGAGGAAAGTAAAAGGAAATAGAGGAAAGAGCTAGGAAGTAAGGGGGCATTCATAAAGGTAAAATACATATTTATATATAATGAAAGGACCATATTTCTATGTACATATATGTTAAATCATAAGGCAATAGGCAGACATTGGGACTCTACTGAAGTACTTCGTCAATGTAAAACACTTTGTTCTAATAAGTTGGCTTAACATGATGTTCACCTTCCCGACACAATCTCTGAAGACAAAATGAGTGCATAAGCAAATGTGGTGAAGAAAACTGGTGGTGTCCAGCTCTCCACATGTATAGCATTTGAGGACTTAAAGTCTTGAAGATAAACAAACAGCCATCTAGCTGGGAATGAACAAAGCCCACATGGAAAAAGCACACCAACCTGTATGATCATGAGTTGTCCATGGGATCAGGTAGCAGGTAACAGGAGACCCAGAAGAAATAATCATATCAATGTGAATGAGGGAGAGCAGGGTATGGAGTAGACACCCAAAGTCCATCTGTAGACAATTGTACATCTTCTCAGAGAAGGGTCACAAGGAAAGGACGAACCATTCAGGGTGCAATATAACACCAACAAAGCATATAACATTCCTCAAGTTCTTTAATGCTTCCTCTTCCCCACTATCATGACCCCAATTGTACCTTAAATAGCTGACTAGACCAGAGCATGCACACTGGTACAGATAAGAGATCTCTGACACAAGGAATCCAGGACAGATAACTCCCTCAGGAATAATAATGGGTGCAGTGATAACATGAGGGTAGGAGGAAGGTAGAAATAGAAAGGGGAAACCAAACACAATAATTGATGTATAACCGCCTAAGGGGAGATGAACAACAGATATGTGGGTGAAGGGAGACAGCAGCCAGTGTAATATATGAAAGTAATATTTTATAAATTATCAAGGGTTCATGAGGGGGGATGGTGGTGGAAGGAAGGAAAAATGAGGAGTTGATACCAAGGCTCAAGACTTGAGTAGAAAGAAAATGTTTTGAAAAGGATGATGGCAACATGTGTACAAATGTGCTTGACACCATGGACTTATGGGTTGCTAAAAGAGCTGTAAGGGGGTTGAGCCCTCGTGGCATAGTGGTTGAGTACGGGACTGCGGCCCACAGGTTTGGCGCTTCAAATCCAGCAGCAGCTCTGTAGGAGCAAGATTGGGCCTCCCACTCCCACCAGAGGGCAGTAATGCCCCCCCCAACAAACAAACAAGTAAAAAAGATCTGTAAGAGCCCCCTATAAAATGCATTAAAAACTTATTCCATAATCATTTTAAAATAGTAAAATATTTCACCACCTATTGGCTGTATGTAATTCTGTAGGTTTTGACAGACTGAGTTGGTTTACCTGGAAGCATTCTGCTGTTCAATGGTTCAGAACTGAGGCATTGTTTCCTTTTCCAACTAGTCAATGGTTCCAGAGAGCATTTTGTGCTCAGTAGAACTATTAACAACTTTCCTTCTCCAACATGCAATGGAAACATTTCCTTTAGGTGGATTGGAAACAGCTGGAGTTATTTTTAAGATAGTATCAGCTAGGGCTGAGCCCCGGTGGCGTAGTGGTTGTGTGCGGGACTGCGGTCCACTGGGATGGAGGTTCAATTCCATCAGTGGGGCAGGGCCTCCTATTCCCACCACCAAAGAGCAGTGATGCCCCCCCCCCCAAAAAAAAAAGATAGTATCAGCTACACATCTGTCAGTGTATCAATATCAGTTCAGAGACTGTTCACTGTAAATCTGAGCTTTGAATATTAATCTAAATGAAGAGTTCCTTGACCATGTTGCTGTTGGGTACCACATAGTCAGATCTATGTACAACAGAGCAAAACTCATGAACTCATTTCCTCTGCCTGAAGGTTTCACTGAATATTTTAATTTTCACCTCTCATTTTTCAAGATAATTCATCTTTTGAATCCACCTAACTACAATGTACTCCACTGATCTAGTTATCCTCTAAACTATATTACTTGCCTATATTTAATGTAACTCTCATCATAATACCTAAATTTAGTAAAAAACCACAAAAGACTGTGTTTATTACACATTATATATTTTTTAATTACTTTGATTTTTATAGTGTTCTAATTGTCCAAAAATGTTTGACCTCATTCTCGTCCATTCTGTTAAGGGAATAACCAGTTTCTGACCATCTGAAATTTGGTAGCTATCAACTAACAACAAGTATTTGCACTATGTTGCTGGGGTGGTGTTTACCTTTTCGATTCTCTGTTAGCCAGTGGCTATGCTTTGGCAGAAACGTGTCTGAGTACGGAATACATGTGGAATAACTTTGATAAGTACATCCTTTTAAAAGAAAATACACAGGGATTTGCCATGCGCAGCATTTTGGATGTATTTCACTAATTCTAAATGTTCATTTTAACTGACCGAGAAAGAGAGAGAATTTTACTGGATGCACTAATATTCGCATTCCAGGAACCCCCTGCAGCAGACTTTTATCAACAGTGGCTGCTAAACACCATTGCAGGCCCTCCTTTATGGTGTAAATTTATCACATCAGAAGTCAAAATGAGTATCATCCCTAGTTGCAGAATGCAGGTTGTGTCCCCAGTTCTTAGATACATTGTTATCAGACACACATTTGGGGGTGATAGACCTAAGAAATGGACCAGAAGCAGAGAGAGACTCCCTTCTGTGGGGTGATTGGGAAGCACCCTTTCCTTGGATCAGTGGAAGAACATCTTGCATCAGGTGTGCAGCATTACTCGTGCCCAGTGGCAAGTGGCAGTAGTACATAGAGACCGACAAGTCACACATACACCCTCCCCCCATCTTAGAGTTCCTTTCCGCGGCAAAAGTGTCCTAAATTGAGAAGTCAACTACCATTATTACAGATACGAAGAATTGTAAGCACTCCCCCCCACACGCACACATACAATAGCCTACCAAATCAGACCCAAACCACACAAAATCTGAAATAACAGTAGCCCAGTGGGTTTTTCAAAGCAGCAATTCAAAGCTCCGGTCGTTTGATGTTGAGCTGAGTGTGTAGTTCCAAGAAAGCTGCTTATCAACACTGCTCACCCTGTGCCCCCAGTCCTTTAATAACTTTCTATTTTAAAAAAATACTGTGTATTAGTTTTACATTTTATCTTTTATCATAAAACCAAAACTCTTCTGGATTGCTTTTGATTATCCAAAGCCAGTAGCCCCTCATAGAGGGGCATACTTGTCCTGGCTGTGCATTCAACTTTAGGCATGACTGGATCTCTTGGGAAATTACGTCTAACAGTAATATGAGGTAGCGAAATACATTCTGTGCTTTTTCCTTTAGGATGACCAGCTAGATCCAAGTTGGCACCCATTCTGTTGTGTCAATTTCGACTCAAGGGGCTCGTGTATGATTCAAAACAGACCAACTCTTACAGGGTTTTCATAATTGTGACCTTTTGGAATTAAATCCCAAGATCTTTCTTTCAAAACACTTCTGGGAAGATTTGAATCCATAACTATCCAGTTTGTAGCTGAGAATTTTATTGATTATTGTTTTGCTATTTCCCCAGGGAATAACAGATGAAGAATACCCTAAAGTAAAACTCCAAAGCACAAAGAATGGCACATTTCATCAAATAACCTGGATGAAAAACAGATTATCTCATGATTTGAATTCCGTTATGCAAGGAAGATAGCTCATTGCTTCTCTGAAGGCTTCAACTTAGATACATGGGGTCACTTGGATGTCTACCTTTCCTTGTAGTAGCTAGAGGTTTGTTTGTGGCAGTTGTTATAAACAAAGAAGTAAGGAATTTAAGAAATGGCTTCAGAACAAGAGGCTCCCTGAAGATCTGAACACTGGCCAGACAGTTCCCTACACCCCCCACCCCCTATTTTTATCTAGACTGGATTCAGCATTATGATTCCTGGGCTAAACGGCTGAATGTTCTCTTAAAATGAATGGGAGAAGAACAGCAAGGGTCGGTCTCATTTTTGCATTTAATTTATTGGTGCCTTAGAAGCTTAAATAAAGAGGCAACTTCATAGTAATGACAATAGCAGCAAAATAGTAAAAGTGCTTGGGGAAAAGAGAACTCAGAAAGCATTTCAAAGAGAGAACAGTACTGCTGCTAAAGACAACAGCAACGGGAGCCCAGGAAGACAAGGTGACGCCTGTAGCGGATGTGCCATCAGCATGACTAGCTCCCCGAAATGAAGCATCTCTTACATTACAGAAGAAACATAATTTGCATCCTAGAATATCACACCCAATCAAATTATTAATCAAGGATAAATACCCCACCCCAAATTCCAGGTATGTAAAAACTCAGAAAGCTTATTTTACACTCTGCTAGACACACTCAAAAATCAATTAATTCATTTTTGCAACAAACACTGATTGAGTTCTCTTTGGATGTAAAGCACTAGTCTAGGTACCGGAAATCCATGAATAGAGAAAACCATCGTTCTCATGGATTTTATTTTTTATTAGAGGGAGAATGATAATAAACAACAGGTCATATATGTCTAATGGTTCAGATGAAAAAAATCATTAAGAGAAAAATAAAGTAGGATGAGAGGATAGGGAGATTATTTGCATTTGCAAATAAGATTATGTAATCTCTCCTACAATTCTATGCAGCAGGTGTTATTGAAATTCTACTTTATAAACATGGGATCTAAGAGTTAAAACTCCTAATACATCCACAGTTGCATTAAAAAATAGGTGAACTAAAATTAATCTGGTGAGTCTAGTGAAAATATGAGCCTTTCAGAATATAGAGTGAAAAATACAAGAATAATTTGTCAGGGAAAATCGAGTGGCTATAATATGGTAAAAGTTAGTTTTTATTTATAACAAGATCTTATAATAAAACGAGCCCAATTTTTTAACAAGATACTTTTTTTTTTTAATTCATTTTATTGGGGACTCATACAGCACTCATCATAATGTATACATACATACATACATACATACGTTGTGTCAGTAGTTACATCTTTTCTGGGATGGGGTGGGTTTTTTTTTGTTTTTTTTGATTTGTGAGAAGTAAGCCAGTTTTATAGGGCAAGCAAGTTTAGGCAATTAGCATATCGTGATCTTCAAAATTAACAAGTGAATGGCAGCATAGCTGCAAGTCTGGCTTCAGAGGCCAGGGCTGTTTACAGTTACAAAGGCGACAAACTACAAACCCCAGGCAACAAACTGCAACAGAGTTCAGGCATATTTGGCCTTAACAAGATACTTTTATTGGATTTCCATCTTTAGCTAAATCATATTATATATGTTTAATTCTTTTGTTGGCAATTTCACACAATCAACAATATCACTTTTCTGATGAGAGTACAACACAGATCTTTTGTGCTTGAAAACATCTGGAATTTTATTCAAGTGGGGAAAAATTGTGGAGGAGAGCAATATACATTTAGAGCTACAGTCAGGTTAGGAACATGTCAGCCCATTGGTGCTTTTAGAATTTGTTAATCCTAGGAGAGTTGTTATTGAAAGGGGTAGCAATTTAGTGCAGTGCAAATGCATAACAATTGTTCAAGTAAGTGAATCCAAAGAAAATAGAAAGATTACAAAGCACTATTTCAGATCCAAGATCTGGAGACAAATGCAAGTTTTGTTCATTTGGAGAGGACCCTGGAGTGACTCCCTTTTTCTCCCATCTCTCTGACCTTCTTTCTTGCCCAGATTTAGGTGACCAAACTGATACCAGGTTTCCCTTTAGGCTATTTTTTTTCTTTCATTTGGGAAGCCAAGGCTGAACCTGTTTCTCCATGGAAGTCTCTGGAAACAAACTGTTTATTGCAGAGAGTGTCAAGAGACTTAGTCTGGCTGTATGGAGAGGGAAAAGGTCATATATATTTACAACCTTTATGGCAAGTTTCTGTTCCTCAAATTGAAAGCACATTGAGGACTCTTGCCTGTGGGCCCAGGCTGCCTAGCCCTGCGAAGGCCACACACAGCTTTGAGGCCTCTGACCCCAGCCCCCTCTCATTTTCTTTCCCTAGGGCCCCCTCTCATTTTCTTTCCCACTGGCCTGGCTACCTTCTGTTCTCACCTCTTCAGCCCAGCTGCCCTAATCCCTGCTGACATGCTGTAGTTTCTCTGCGTGTTGGGCAGTGTGTCCCTGAAGCCACTGCTGCTGCTTCCAGAGTGACTGGAGCCAATCCTGCCTCTGGAGTGCCCACCTATGTTATGCTGGAGAGCTTGCTTTGGTTTCAGTTTTTGCTCATTTATTCATGTGTATTTTTCAGTGTTTCATTTACCTTTTCCTCGCCTGGTTATTAAGGAAAATGATAGCCTTGAATGGAGAGGAGAAAGAAGAAAGTGAACTGTTTCTTTTTACATAAAACCGATATGAATTGATGTCTTCATGGTGAACTTTACTGTTGGTTATGCAACAAGGACTATGGAATCCTGGAATCAAAGTGTAGCAGAGGGTGAATGGATCGTATGCTTCTGCTCAATTTGATGAGAAAGGAGAGGGCTTATTCGTCTAGGCCAGTTGTCTTCCAAGCAGAAGCATTTCCTCTAAGGACGTGCAAAGCAATCTACCGAAGAGCATGTCAAAATCAATAGAGTTACCTGTGCATATTTCTAGCTTAACACTCTAATCTCCTGATTTGCCTGTTTTATAATGCATGTATTATTTTAGCTCAGTGCCATGCATTCTTCACCAAACCAAACTCACTGCCATGGAGTTGATTCCGACTCAATATACTCAGACGGGACAGAGCAGAACTGCTGTCTAGGGTTTTTGAGGCTGTAAATCTTGATGGAAGCAGACTGCCTTCTCCCATGGATCGGGTAGTGGATTTGAACAGCCAACCTGAAGGTGAGCTGTCCAAGGTTTAACATAGCCATAGGTGATATTTTATGCTGAAGCACATAGTCAGAAAAGTAGGTTCATTTTCCTTTCTGTATTTTAAGCATCTTAAGAGTAAGAACATATCTGCTTTGTTTTCCAAAGCTTACTTTGTGTTTAGCTAACTGCTCGAAACATTGTAGGCACTCAATAAATCCTTTTTGATTGATTGAATTGAAGTCTTTACTCAGTGCAATGACCAACCGTAGAAATATTAGAGAAACTCTTGGAAAAATATTTCAATCAGAAAGCATATTCTTTTCAAGCCAAATGAATTTACTCAGGCCATATTGAAAGCCTGTTGTAATATGAAAAGCTATTTACATGGTGTTATAATTGTTATTGCAGAAAGACCACCCCAAAGAGCCTATTTAATCAAAATAATACTTCATATTCTAAGAGGAATGTACTTTTTAATTGAGAATGCATAATAAACCAGCAAGGTAAAAAGGTACTGTAGTTGTCACCTAATCTGGTGTCAATTTGAGGAGCAAGAGTGGAGGGGTCCACCACTGGAGAGCAGTGATGCCTCCCTCCCTCAAAAAAAAAAAAAACAAAAACAAAAACAAAAAAGAGTGGAGGGGTAGAGTCTAGCTTGTCAATCTAGAGATAGCCAAGACCTCTGTGTGGGCCTGGCCTTCTCCAGAGCATTCTGGGAAATCTAGCACTTCCTTCTTGGAGGCAAGAGACACTGTCTTTTTCACTCCACTCCCTTGGAGATGCTCTACTGACAAGACACATGGCACTACGCTGATAGACCCCCACCCCCTGAGAACTGGAGGAGCCACTTCGAGACTCCTGCCAGATGTTTACAATGCCACTAGATCCAAAGACATTATACCCACTGGTTTGTGATTGTCCTGTGTTCAGCATCATTGCCTGTGTTTCTTACGTCTGAAAAGTACTTTATAGATGACATATGGGTTAATATCATACTTGTGGGCTTTGACTGGGATGGGTTGTTTTCTCAATGCTCAATTCCTCTTGTATATACACCTCTCCCTTATATACATATGTGTGCTTGTGACTTTGTTTCTGTAGTCTACCTGGACTAACACAGGTATTATCATCAGAATATTTTGCTGATTGTGGGGGACCAGTGTTTCTTGCCTGAATGTTGAATCAGGGTATAGCATCTCAATCATGGAATTTGCTTTTCGTATTATTTAATGGCATTGGGGCAAAATTTTGGTTTCATTGTTGGATAGATGTTTGTAGGGTTGAGTGTGTGGGAGGGATGCTCAGGAGTAATTTCAATTCCTTTACCACCACCTTGATCTAAGAGCATCTGGAATACGACTTGGCTTGAAAATCCTCATGCTCCTAAACCACACATTATAGGTCAATCAGGTGAGAATGATTGAAAGGAAATTTAGTTTAAGTCCCAGAAGAGTGGAAGTTGAGATAATTGAGGTAATTTTTTTTGTAGGATACAGAATTCTGTGTTAGAAATCGCAAGGAAAGAGCTGTGGAACACTCTTTTCTGAGCAAGTCTCAGAGATTGTATTCATGCAAAACCCACTGACTTGAAGCCAATTCTACCTCACAGTGACCCTATTGGACAGAGTAGGTCTGTCCTATGAGTTCCGAGACTGTGATCTATAAAGAAGCAGACAATACACCTTTCACCCAGAGAGCGCTTGAGGGGTTACAACTGCCGACCTTTTGTTCATCCTTGTGCCCCCATAGAACCCTGCAGGAAAAGGAAATGAAAATCAATCATTTCTAGGCCTGGACTCAGGTGCTGTCCCAGGAGCTGTTCATAGGTCATCCCATCCCCGACAAGATTTTGGTCTCAGCTCTGCCACTAATTAGCAAGTTACTTAACCTCTTTGGCCTCTGTGTTCTCATATATAAAATAAGAAAGTTAAATGAGAAGATCTCTTAGGACCCATTCATATTCTCTGCAAATTCAGTGGTGTGGTTATGATGATTCACTATTCACCAAAGTAAATGGTATTTTTTCACTTTTCAGCTAAATTCTTTTCTGTTGTAAGTCAGAGCTGTCAACCCACACAAGAGAGGAAAGTTTGAGGCTTTAGTTTAATTAAAGCATTTATTATGATGGAATAAAAATATCAGACACTGTGGCTGTCAGCACTACTAGTGACATCAAGTAAATGGCTTGAAGTAAATGGCGTGGCAGGGATGTTTTACGGGGGGTTTCTTGCAATCAGGTGGAACTCCAGTGCATGCCACCATACCAATCTGTGGGTCTCTTTTTTGCCTTAGCTGGGGGTCACCTATGGTTTGCAGAAAGGGTAGTACCATTAAGAAACTCGGAATGCAATCCCACCAAAGAAACTGGGGCTATTATTATTTCAATTGTTATTTTGTCTGCTGGTCTAGCTCCTGCAATTGCCTTACAGAATCTTCATATGCATCTTGCAATTCTTTTCAGATTCCCGCCCCCAGTTTCTCAGCAACACCTCTGCATTGTTTCCATAAATGTTTTCTTTTTAATGGGAGAATTGCATGTGAAACACTTTCATGAGTCAGAAAGGATAGGACATCTAATCAAGTTGGCACCTTATTTCAGGAGAACTTGTCAGGAAAACCTACTTTGACAAAAAGTTTTCTTATTTTCATGAAAAAGTTTTTGGGTCTTTTTTTCCTCCTGTAAGTTTCAATTGCTTTCCACCTCATCAGAATTATTTTATAGCTTTAGGAAAGTATAAATCTTAAATCCAAATCATGGTAGTTATCATGATACTGCAGGAAGTATTATAAACTAAGAATACTAGTTTTTTCATTGTTTTCAGAATAGAGCAACAAGTACGTGACCATAGAATCTGGTATCAACCAAAAAATGGATCCTATTTCAAGAAGCAGAAATTATAAAATGCTGTCACCACTACCCTCCCCAAAACACTTTGAAAGACCAAACCAGTTACACTATAATATTAGAACAAGTTTGTTCGTTTTACATGTGCCAAGTGTAAATCACTATTAAGTATATGTGGTCTGATAGAAGGAATGAGGCTAGCCAAGTATCTGGCACCCCTTATATGTTCATGTTTAATGAACACTGATTAGACAGGCCTTATGCCATACAAGCATTCTGTTCATAATACAAGACATCTGTTGAATGTGCAGGAGTCTATGGATCAGGACTCGCTACGACAAACAGGAGTTTTCTTTCAATGGCACCAAAATGTAGGAATAAACCCTTTAGTAATCCAAACTCGAAACAGGATCTTTAACTTTTTCTTTAAGAAGTGTGTCCTTCCTAGCTTCCATTCTCCTTTGCTCATTTTCTTTCTTTTGGTACCCAAATAAAGACAAAATTCCATGATCAAAGTTTTGCATGGCAGTCCACGGGCCACCCTCTGGGTTTCTGGCCAAATTGCTTATGCACCAGGACTAGAATTTTTCATCTTCTCCATGGTGGCTTAATAGTGACAGAAAAAGCACTAAGATATAAACAGCCCTGCACTATGTTTGCAGTGAGGCTGGAAAAAGGCCAGCCCTCATCCCTTTGCCCTGACACAGTGTTACTGAGTTTGACCTAGCATAATTCAAGCACCTCATACTTATTCTGCTTTTGGACACATGAAATCAATATAGCACGTGCTAATTACAAACGACTGATTAAAATTTGGGATTTCAGTCCTGATTGGACCTGACACTTCAAACATCCTGAAGCTGTTTTCCAAGGGCACTGTGACTCAGCTTTTAATCAAAGGCAAGCAAGGTCACCAGCCTCATCTTATTTCAGAGTTTTCAACAACACGATGAAGAAAGACTTCTCAGAATAAGAAAATGGTTAAATTAGAAAGATGTGAAATGTCTGTAGAAAATCCCGAATCACATTATTTAGGGCAGAACCATAATTCTTAGGGTGCTTATATTGGATAGCTCTAGGGAAGCAAATAGGTGTGGTAGGAAATGATTTTCTGTGCATATATTTAATTTTTAAATTGTGATAATTGTACATGAACAAAACATTTGTCATTTGAACCTCCTTCACTTGCAGTTTGGTGACATTACTTATCTCTCTCATGTACGATTAACCCCTTTCAAATTTTCCAACACCCTTTACAGAAGCTCAGAGCCCCCAAAGTGTGGCCCTTTTTTAAATTTAGAAATAATATACAATGAGGAACAGCAAGCAGGTTTTTTTCCTGCACCATTTTTAGTTTGTTCTGTGGTCCCAGGTGATGCTGAACCCCAAACAAGGCCAATCAAACACCGTGAAACTTCGCTGGGTGAAATGTTTTAAGAGCAGCCCCGGTTTTAAATCCCAGAGAAGCTCTTGCCTTTGGAACCCTGTTGGCCCCGTGGTTCACTGCTGGGCTGCTGACCTCAAAGATTGATAGTTTGAACACACTCACTGTTTCATGGGGGGACGATGTGGCAATCTGTTTCTATAAAGATTGATACCCTTGGAAACCCTGTAGGACAGTTCTACTTTCTCCTACAGGGTCAATACACTGCCATTGATATTGACTGCACTGCGAGGTTGTTTTGTTGTTGTTCTAATCTCCCCGTTCCCTTTGGGCTTTTCATGAGTTATGTTTAGAACATGGATTCGTGCATTATCTATAGAATCCCAAGTTAGCCCACTGGTCTTCCTTGCTGTAGGAAATATGAATTGCATCTGCATGTCTATAGCTTCCAAATAATAAGTGAAAATGACCCCATTGTCAGAGATAAATCTGGGAAGAAAGTGGGGTGGCGATTGCCATGCTAGAGATGTCGAAAATGGCAAGGTTTTCCTCTTCCTGCGTATGTGACTTCAGTAGGACAGGTGATTGGATTTAGCTACATTTTAATAGGAGTAGTTTAAGTGAGACTAATTCAGAAGAGATGGTAGGAGTTGGCCTTTCTAGCCTGGGTAACTATCATTGCCTTGAACTGATTAATTTAGAAACTCCACATGTCACGGAGAAAACAAGAGAAACGCAGAGAAAAGACACAGGAGGGAATGAAAAGGAAGAGAAAAGGACTCATAAGAAAGCCAACAGAGATTATTCAAGAAATGAGTGGCTCCCTTAGTATCTCCTTGAATTTGATTTTAGATTTTTTTCTTTCACTGTATTGAGATAATGCGTAAAACCATACCCTACATAAAAGTACCGATGTAGGAGGCTTCCATCTTCAGACACATAATTTAAGATTTTAGAATTATTAGTGGGCCACAGCAATGACTAAATAAGCTAAAAAGGAAATAAAAAGTAAATTCTGTCCACCCCGGAGCTTTTTAAGGAAAGTGTCCGTGGAGACTAGCACGGTGCTAGTCCTGTAGACTTTCCACGCTGGCTATATCAATCAAACTATTGCAGCATTTAGACACAAAAGCCCAAAAGAAAATAATTCCTAAAGCAAAGTAATATGTTCCATATATGCTTGAGGATTATTTGCAGTTCAAGTTTTAAGCAAAGAGTGTCATACACTAAGAATACTGCTAATTTTTGGTATGACATTCAAAAATTGTACGAAATATTTCAAAAGGTAACATGAAAGAGTTTTATGCAGTTTTCACACTAGTAATGCCTTCAAGTATGACTGTATTTTACTTTCAGAGATGTGTCACAAGGTAAAGCCCCTGGAAAGAGATATCATATTTAGTAAAGTAAAAGGTCGTGGAGAAAATGTAAGACCTTGGATATGGATCAACAGAGTGGCTGTAGCTATAGACTCTGTCATAGCCAAGATGAGTGTGGCACCCAGTAGATAGCTTCTGTCTGTGGGGCACCGAACAACTACGACACAGGGCTGTTTCAACAGCACCTAACTGTGACAACAGAAACAGCATGCAAGCACATTTTTTATCAAGAGGAAGAGAACAAGTAATATATTACTTGCTAATAGTAAGACTAGAAATTCAAACTATAATCTTTCAGTAGCCGTCTCTATAATCATTAACAATACCAAATCATACTCCAGCCACACCAAAGGTGGATGGCACCTTTCGAGACATTACAACCCTGAAAATGGGTTTGGGGGTTAGTAGCTTGTAGTCATTTTCAAGTCCGTGTCAAAATATGCTTGCGCATGTCATCATACTGTTTCCTCAGCTAAAGAGTATGAACATTACTCTCTCAAATAGTTTTATTTTGTGAACTAAATTAACCCATAAAATAAAATTTTAACATAGCTCTGATATAAGAAAACAATCTGTGGAGGTTTTACTTCTTTCCCAACACAGATCACAATGTTTCTATTTCAAGCTAATAACTGTCACGTCATAAAAGATATTTAAAAATATACTGGTATGCATTAAGCATTTGAGGTATTATTAATTTTAGACAGTAAAATAAGTAATTTTGGATTTGAATAGAAAAGGTCAGTATAAAAATTTTCCTTTTAAAAGTAATTTTTATCAATACACATTTCCTCTAGCTTTGCACATATAGACAGTAGCCAGGATGTAAGCACATGAGGTGAGGGGGAAAGAAATACAGTTTGTGGGAAAAAGTAGGCTGTTTGAGATTTTGCCAATGTAAATACCGTACTAAACACTGAACAAGTTCACATGGCATTGTAGTTGATCCAGAATGTTCTGGGTCCTAAAACATAGCATGCAAAAGGAAAGAAGTTTAGCATTTGAAGCTTCGCTTCTGAAATCCCATGAAGCAAAGAAGAAAGAAAAATATGTAGCTACTTTGGGAAATGAGTTAGAATATCAAGTTGGAGGTAACTGTTTTACAAGAATATTTTAAAGAGATTTAGCTACTATGAGAAGACTGTGTCTTTTACCCATGAGACCGTGAAGTATCTGCTTAATATGTTACTGGGTGGAATTTACTTATATTTCCTAAACCTTGTGCTTGCACAGACATTGGTTAGCACCAGAGATCCTGCCCAGCCTCTTCAAGAATAGGACTCAGAGATCTCTCTGCATTGAAGTCTCAAGATATCCCAACTTGTTTGAAGCACCATGACCATTATTTCCACCAAGAGGCACTTAAACCTGCTTGCCACTTTTAATTTGGTTATCCTATAGCATTAGGGAGCCTTGCTAATCTACTCTCATGCGTTTCAGTCAGAATTCTCAAGCACTTCTCAGCAGATTGGCTGCAGCGCCTTACTGGGAAAACCTGCAAGCACCCCTCAGTTAAGCACCTTTGTGGTAATGATAGCATCTTACTGATCTTTGGGTTTTGAAACTGCTAAGTTGGTTTGAGTGAAAAAATTTATTAGACCTCTGTACAGCTATGGAGTGTCATGATCTGGGCTCTTCCCAAGCTCCCTCCAAAGCCTGGAGACAGTGCCAGAACGAAAGATATGTAAGAAGACAAACCTTTAGAATTATGACATACTTTAGACATACCATTCAATTTATATTAAAACAGCAGTTTTCTAAAATCCAAAGATCTATAGACTTTAATAGAGCAAAGGAGTGTAGTCCTTTGACAGGGTTATTGAACTTATGGAGTCATAGCAGGTGAAAAGATGAAAATAATCCAGATTTTAAATTAGAAATTCTTTTTGTTTGTTTGTTTGTTTTTTGTTTTGGGGGGCATCACTGCCCTCTGGTGGGAGTAGGAGGCCCAGTCTTGCTCCTGAAGAGCTGCTACTGGATTTGAACTGCCAACCCAGTGGGCTGCAGCCCTGCACACAACCACTATGCCACCGGGGCTTAGCCCTGTTTTTGTTTTATATAACTATATTTCACCCTAGAGAGTACTTAAGCTAATGCTTTTATTTTTTCCATCTCAACAATGGGTGTTTTTGTGTGTGTAATTTTTTTTAGAAGAGAAACACGTTCTACCACAAATCCCTGTGTTGGGAAGGGCTGTGTGAATTGTCCAGCGTCACATGAGCCATCAGGTAGCAGAGGATAGTCTAGATCCACTATTTATCTGTCAGTCTGTCATATTGACCTGTTTCATGCCAATTCTGATATGATTGCATGAAAAAATTTTGCAGGCCCAATGACTTTTTCTTCACAAATATCTTTTTTCAACAACATAAATGACAACTATACATGTGAATTTCTTCAGAGTGAATATGCAGAAACAAAATTGACTAGACCTGCAGGAAACTCAATATCAGCAGCAAAAATGAGACCACGGAGTGTGGACAATATCACACGCATATATAACTTGACCTGTTTTTTGGGGGGGAAGGATCACTGCCTCTGGTGGTCGTGGACACTACCCAGTGTAACTTGAAGCTGAAAATTAGAAAAAGCCTGTAGGAGTCAAATAAGTTCTTGAATATATCCTATCTAAAATTAGAAATGATTTCAAGAATAAATTTGTTTCATTGAAAACTAATGATAGGTTTGACTAGCTGTGGGATGACATCGAGACATCATCCATGAAGAAAGAAAACATCATTGAAAACAGAGGAAAGAAAGAAAAGTTTTCAAAGTAGATGTCAGAATAGACTCTGAAACTTGCTATTGATCATGCAGTAACTAAATCAAATGGGAGAATTGATAAAGTCTAAGAGCTAAATAGAACATTTCAGAGGGGCATCTAGAAAAGAAAGAGTAAAGAATTACAATGAAATGTGCAAAGACCTAGAGTTACAAAACCAGAAGGGAAAGACACATGTAGTATATCTGAAGGTGAAACGACTGGAGAAAAAAATTCAAGTCTCAAGTTGAAGTAGTAAAAGGTCACATGGGTAAATACTGAATTCTGCAACAAGCATAGAAAGCAGATGGAGAGATACAGAAAGTCACTGTGCCCCCAAGAACTTTTCAGCATACAAGCATTTCAATAAGTAGCATACAATCAAGAACCAGTAGTACTGAAGAAGCTCAAGCTGTCCTGAAGGCATTAACAAACCAAGACCCCAGGAACTGACAGCAGACCATTGAAATGTGTCAACAAAACTAATGAAACCTGGAAGCTCTCATTAGTTTATGATATGAACAGTTACATAGCTAACTGACTGGAAGAGATCCATATTTGTCCCTATTGCAAAGAAAATTGACCTTACAAAATACACAAATTATTGAAACATATCATTGATATCACCCCAAAATGGTTGCAGCAGTAAATTGATGTCAAGTTACCAAAATTCAGGTCAGATTCAGAAGAGGATATGGAGTAAGAGATACAATTGCAGATGTCAGATGGAGCTTGGCTCAAAGCAGATAATAGCAAAATGATGGTTACTTACTGACTGCCATGGCATTTGACTGTGTGAATCATAATAAACCATGAACAGTCTCAATTGTGCTCATGTAGAATATGAACCTGGGTTAAGAATCAGTCGTTTGATCAGGACAAGGGAATACTGCATGGGTGCGTGCCAGGGTTCTGTGCTTTAAGCATTCAAATTAAATTTTTAAACTAAGCAAATTCTGTGAGGAGCTGGACTATATGATGTTTAAGGCAGCAACACGATTGGAGGACGTAGTATGACAATGTACAATAGGCAAATTTTGTTGACCGAACATGAGAACTTGAAGCATTTGCTGACAAAGAACAAGGTTTATACTCTTCAATATGGGAAGAAAACAAAACCATCACAACTAGACTAGTAAGTGACATCCTGGTGATTGGAAACGACATTGCAGTTTCAGTAGATTTCCTTTTGTTTGGATCCACAGTCAAACACCAGTCAAGAGATCAAATGACAGATTGTGTTTGGCAAATATGCTGTACAAAACTTAAAGTATTAAAGAGCAAGAAGATGGAAGGTGGGCATCTTTGTATCATGTACTTGTCATGTGTTGTCAGAAGAGACTGGTCCCTGGGAAAGAACATCAAACCTGACAAAGTAGAAAAGACATGAAAAAAAAAAAAAGAACCCTGATCAGATGGCTTGACACCCTGGCTGCAGCTGTGAACTGAATCATAACAATTGTGATTTTGTCACAGGGCAAAATTGTTCTGCATATGGTGCGTAGGGTGGGTATGGGCTGGATCTGACAAGACGGCACCTAACCACAGCACAACATCGTTGAAACATCAGATCTTACCCTCAGTATATTATTATTACTATTAGTATACAAGTGTTACTATGATAATGCTCTTCTACAGTTCTTTCTTTCTTTTTTTTTTTTTTTTTACAGTTCTTGATCAGCAACACAGTGTGGGCATACTTATTTCAAAAAACTATTTCAAAGCAGACTTGCCTCAAGAGATTTCTCAAAACTTAAGAAGTGAAAAATAAGAAGTGTTTCTGTCCTTTGTGTTCACCACAGCACACATTTGTATATTGTGCCAGCTGCCTATATCCTAAAAATAAAGGGATGGAAGAGGGTTCAGATAGGAGTGAAAAACAAGTCTGTTGTTAGATACCATTGAGTCGACTGTAACCCACCAGGACCCTACATCTGAAAGAATGAGACTCAAGGTTGCCTTTTGACTCTCCTGGACTTGCCTTCATTTTCTTCAGCTTCTACCTGAAAATTTATGTGCCATTGATGATCTGTCGATAGGCAGTCTCTGGCCTAGGTTTAGCTGCTGATACGTAGCTTCTTCATAGCCTCTTCCCACAGATGGACTCAATTTGGTCTCTCTGTATTATATCGGGAGAAGTCCGTGTGTATAGCCGTCATTTGTGTGGCTGAAAAAAAGGTTTCTACTATTAACAAGCTAATTGGCTCACAAAATTCTGTCATGTGACCTAGCTTCTGGCCTTAAACACATAAGCCACCACAGTAAAGCACATTGACAGACATGTGGTGGAGCAACACGTTTGTGGAGTAATAAAACCTCTTAAAGTTGACTGCTCAGCAAAAAGGGAATATGTAGCTGGGAACTGGATTGTTCTTTTGCTTTAAATTGAACTTTATTTTCTTATGTGTATTCATTGCCTGAACATGGGGTCTCATGTTCCCCAAGAGTTTAAACCTTGAACCTATGCATCTAACAGAAAATGGTATAAGTGGACTTTATACATTTTAGGGGTATTGTGCTTTGATGCTTGTATACAGTTCTCCAGACTTCCAACGTTACATAAGTAGTTAAATCCATAAGAGTCCATAAGAGTCCTTGAATGTTTCAGAATACACAATGGTAAATAAGAAAATCAGTTTCTGTGGCTAATCCTTGCTTTGAACTCTAAATTTCTATGGCAATGTCCAACAGCTATCATGAGTGGATGGATGAAAATATGGCACATTTTAGAGCCAAATTGGCTGGTTAAGATTACTCAGAGGCGTTGGTGAATTTCTCCACCCCTATCTTGCAACACGTATCTCGATGCTTCCAAATGTACTGTTTCATGGCTTGTAGAGTCTGACCTTGAGAGCCAGAATTCTAATTTCTCATACCCTTGAGTTGTCTGTGCTGAACCTGAAACTCCCTCCAAGTTTGTAATGGCTAACATACAAAAGTTTGTTATGACTTAAGATAGATATAGATATTTTGAGACTGTGTACCCTGTGTACCCTGATATAATTTCGAGGTGGGATACATGAATATCACATATATTATTGAGTTGGTAATTTTGATCTCTCCTGACTCAAGATACAAATCATATCTGTTTTTGTTTGTTTTGATTTTCCAAGTTTTATATAGAATTTCCATAAATAAAACACTGTACTTTGAGAATGTAAGGGCATAAAAAAAAACTTAGTTTAACCAACAACAAACCTAATATTCCACCCTTGAGGGTAGTTTCTTGAGAACCATTAGTGTTTACTTAGTTTTTTTAACAGAGGAAATATTCAAAATATTTATATGCAGTAATTGTCTCATCCTGTAATTAGCAAGAGGACGAAAATACCTGCCATTGATGGTAACATGGTGACAATTGTAGTGTTTTTATCATAGACCACTTAGCAGTTATCATGCCTTTTTCACTTGTTATATGATGAAATTCAGCTTGAGGGTTAAATTTTTTCATCAATAGCACCAACCGATGAGGCGGTACTCATGACATATTTCCACAAACTTACTATATTTAGATGTATTTGGGAACAAACGAACAACAATGTATTCATGGAACTCACTTCTTCCCAGGAATATATATATATATATATATATATATATATATATATATATTTAAATTTTATTGGGGGCTATTACAGCTACTACAACATTCAGTACATCATTTGTATCAAGCACATTTGCACACATATTTCCACATACATTTCCCAATATTTTCCACTTGAGCCCTTGATACAAGCTCCTTCAAAAAAAAAAACCCTCTCCTTTCCTTTCCCCCTTTTTAAAAAAAATAATCATTTTATTGGGGGGCCCCTACAACTCCCATCACAATCCCCAACAACATCAGCTGCATTCAGGCCACCCTTACACACCCATTGCCATCATCACTCTCAAAATATTCTCCCTCCCTCCAGGCCCCCACCATCTGCTCTCCATATTACCCCTCCTCTCCCCCTTCCCCTTGAACCCTTAGTAATTTATAAATTATTTTTTGTACACTGTCCAATGTGTCCCAACACTCACCTCCCTGTTGTCCATACCCCAGAGAGGAGGCTACGTGTAGATCCCTGAAGTTGGCTCTCCCTCTCCATTCCTCCATCCCTCCACCTTCCTGGTATTACCACTCCCATCACTAGTCTTGATGAATTATCTATCCTAAGTTTCCCATGTCTCCAACTTCACTGTACATCTCCTGGTCTAGCTGGATTTATGTGGTAGAATTGGGGTCATGATAGTGGGTAGGAGGTAGCATGGGAACTAGAGGAAGGTTGCATATTTCATAGCTCCTTCCCTGTATCTTAACTGACTCATCTCCTCCTTGTAACTCCTCTGCAAAAGGATGTCACCTCACCTATTGATGGGCTTTGGGTCCCCAATCTGTACTCCCCCTCATTAATAATAATATAATTTTAGCTCATTGATACCTGACACCGGATGCCTTCACCA
>PVJH01028858.1:0-26817 GCA_004026705.1 Nesogale talazaci | reverse complement strand
CTCGGAAAGCAGAGTAAGGCAGGGAAGGAGGGTCCCCTAAGGAAAACCGAGTTGTGGTTACAGGAGAGGGTGGGGTGGCGTCTAGGCTAGCAAAGATGCAGGTGTCTCCCAGATGACCTCTTCTGCTCATTTCGATCAAGCTTTCTAGAGAATTCACTCTTACAAAAATCCTCTCCCAGCAGACAAAGGCTGCTCTCGGGACCTGTATGCCGATCACCCGTCTGTCCAGTACCCTCTGGAGATTTCAGCCACCTCGGGGAGGCTGGTGTGCCAGTTCAAGCTGGTGGCCGCCGTGGGCTACCTGATTCGCCTCTCCATCGAGTCCATCCAGATTGAAGCGGACAACTGTGTCACCGACTCTTTGACCCTCTACGACTCGCTCTTGCCAATACGGAGCACAACCTTGTACAGGTATGCTGCACCCAGTCTTCTTGGTGGGGGTGGTGGGTGTTTGTGTGTGTGTGAGAAAGGTTTCTCCAGTCTCCTTTCTGCAATATCTTTGCCCTGTCAACCATTGCTATGCACACTCACGGGAGCCCTGGTGGTGCAGTGGTTGTGTACCTCCAGGTCAGCGGTTCAAAACCAGCAGCTGCTCAGCACGAGAAAGATGAGCTGTTCTCCACCTGTGAAAAGTGAAAGTCTCCCAAACCCACAGGTGTGGTTCCACCCTGTCCTCTTGCGAGTCACCATCGACTCAACTGCAGGGAGTTTGCCTACTGGCTTGACGCACCCTCAGAAGATCAAAGGCTGACCTTTATCCTACTCAGGATGCCTTGTGTTAGTCATCTAAGGTCACTGTGGGTCGGAATCAACTCAATGCCAGTGGATTTGTAACAGTCTGCAGTTGGTTTTAAATGTGTAGCCGGCAAAATCAGTGCAGCAAGAACCGATGTTTCTGAACTGTAACCAGTTCCTGTTTGATTTCACCTTTTCTAATCACCATAAAGTCAAGGTCACCATAGAGTCTGAGAATAAACACACCCATTCCTCACTTATTGACACGGTTAGGTGCCAAAGACCAGACTAGCATGCAAAAGTGAGATTTATGCAAAAGTGGAGGGTGTCGCCATCAGATAACAAAATGAAGATGACTGCATCGTATATAATTTCCAAATTACATCACTACACATCTCCCAAGTTATATCACTATATAATTTCCAAACCAGTGAGAATTGTGACCAGCCAAGTTGACCCAAACTTTAAACCAGCACAGCTAGCATTCCTTCCCCTTCACACCCCTGTGTTCATTCCTGCTGGCCATGCCTCATTCATGCATGAAATCACCAAATGCCATTTTGCTATTGTTGTAAATGTGAAGTGTCGGATAACAAGTAGTCGATAAGTAAGATAGACTATGATGATGATTACACAGCACCGATAAACAATGAAAATGTCTTCCTATTGTGCAGATCGTACTCATGTCCACTGTAGAGAGTGGATTCATTCAGAGAAAACAGTGTTGATTACTTTTCCACTGCCCAGAGCATTTTGTCATGAATATTTTCATTCACATATATTTGTAATTACCCATATGATACATGCACATGAATACTTTCTTACTTAATAAGCCGTAAGTCTCATTTTATGTGTTCTGGTAACCAAATAGATCAGAAAGTTTATCAAGTCTTTATCAAATCACAACAGGATTTTTTCCTTCCTGCACTAAAACAGTTACATATGCTATTGACTTATTCTTAATCGTGTTTTATGTATGCTTGTCTTTATTTATGTATGTTTTGGTGATGGATACAGAAGATAAACGTTCAAATCCTGAAGAGTCAGTTTGTCTCTGAATTGTAATTCCTCACCTATTGTTACCCATTTCGCTTCATCTTTCTGAGTATATTTCATTATAATCACTATTCACCCCCCTTCCACTCATGAAACCCATTGCTGTTGGTCCACCGTTAGTGACCCTGTCAAATGTGCATGCCTGCTCTGTCTGTACACTTCATGGAAGCAGACCGGCACACCTCTCTCCCAATAGAGTCATTCGTGGTCTTCCCCTGCACACTGACCTTTTGGTTAGCAGTGAAGCATTTTCACAGCTGTACCACCAGAGCTCCGACAATATATGAGGAGTCTGTTTTCATCACCAGCATTTCATAGAATGGAAAACTGCTGTGTGGGTAGACTTGTTCATGGATTTCCCAGTGCCTTTCACCCAGTCCACGACGCAGCTGAATTTTGAACCACCTCCTTGAAGCCTGGCGTGCCTAGCCTTAGTCACTAAATACCTACCCTATCTTTCTCCACTTTTGTTCTCAAGGAGGCCCAATGATGACCATCCAGGACACCCTTGAGTGGTAGTTACGGGACAAAAACTCCTGTGGATCGATCAGTTCCTCTATTTGTTGTGCCCTGTGACCACTAGACTAGGGGGGTCCTGCTGGGAATGTCTGGTTCCCAAGAACTGGTGATGCCAAGGAATGGAGGAATTCATGTCAAATGGAGGCCCGCACTTCAAATCACTTACTGTTGATGTACTGTTCTCCTGTTGTCTGGTTTCAGAATCTGTGAACCCACAAGAACGTTAATGTCATTTGTTTCCACAAACAATCTCATGTTGGTGAGGTTTAGATCTCCTTATATACGGAAATTATCAGGAATCCGCGCATATTTTGAGGTCATTCCAGAACAAAGTAAGTGTGCCCCAATTTCAAAAAAACACCCTCAGAAATATCTGGTATGCCGCTCTAGTGTTACCTTTCCTGATACTGTGCTGTGATATTAGTGACATTAGTCACAGACTCTGGCTCAGAATCCAGTGGGGAGAGATCAGATCAGTAGTTTCAACAGAGAGAAGTTAAGGTAAACAGCTGTTACTAGAATAACATACATATTTTGGGGGGTAAAGTAGATCTCCAGGTCTTTCTTTTTAGGCCCTCTGGGTGTTCCTCCAACCTTTCCATTACTAGTACAGCTTGTAAACTATTTGCACCAAGGACCGGAGAAAAGTGTTGGCGCAAGGTGAAGACTAGCTGGCTTCAGACTCCCAGGACTAGAAAAAGGACAGGAAGTGGGTCATCCTCCTCTACCGCCTTCCTGGCCCCTTTAGCACCCTCTGTTGGCTGATCCTAACAGGAAGCCAGGTGGTCAACTGAGAGCCGGTTTGCAGTATCACAGAAGAGTGGAGAAGGTTGGGGCTTGGAGCTCACTCAATGCATGGCACGCCAGACTACCTATCTTCCATCAATTTTCATTTATAGTGAAGCATGGGAAGTGTACCCTAGAGTAGTCTTGGTCGAGCTAACACTTGTCTTTGGCCCTGTGCTTTTCAAAAGTTTTCTGAATACAGTTACAAGAAGAGAATAAGCAAATTCCAGAGGATTAAAGGTCTCTCCCCTCACCCCCCAAGTTAGATAGAGAATCAAGGACAACTTTCCTTATAGTCATCTCCTTTTGCCTTACTTTGGTGAAATTAAGACAACACAACACAAAACGAAACAGAAAGCTTCATGGGAGGTCATCTTTTTGTAAATTTTTCTGCCTTTGTGACTGATCGGATCTTATAGGCCATGTCTTAAGAATTGCTTAATGAGTCCCATCAAAGTCAGAGACATCAGAATGGGAGATGAAGTGAGGAGGAAAGAGAATTTGACTTAAGTTGATGGTGAGAGTTATAGGTTCTTCTACATTTGGGGGCAGTGGGTTATTTTCATAACTTTTCACTTTATCATTATTAGAAAACCAAATGTATAATTATTTAACAAAAATGGAACTGAATAACAGAGATGCAGCAAAATAGCAAATCATCTCTAAACCAAAGCTTAAAAATGTTGACTATCTCATATATAATGTATAATCAGTCAACAAATATTTATTGAGCAGCTACTGTACTTCAGGAATGGTCTTAGGTGCTGGAGAGCCAGGAACAGCATTTGGGGAAGCAAAATCAATACTCTTCTCAAAGAATTCACAGGCTAATAGGCTTATGGCATTACCAGTAAGATTGGGGTTTCTTAAACTTATTTTGCTTATGACCTCTTTTCACCTGAGAATTTTGCAACCCAGCCAATGTTGTCAGTGACACTCCGGATTCCTTACCGGTGTATACTTGAGTGAATTTTTGCTTATTGCATGTTTCAGAAACCTTTTACTGCTGTCAAATTTTTCACGATCCCACATTCAGTTTCGTGGCCTCTATGGTTCTTAAAGCCATGGTTTATGAAGCTTTTGCGGTGTAGTGTAGACTGTCTCTCTCCCCTTTTTTCCTTTTTAATACTTATACTGGCACAACCCATTAACAACAACTATACACTTATTTGAACAAATAAATAAAATTCACACAATTTTTTAATAGTGGAATAACATTTTCTACACATATATTGGCAAGATATCTCATTTGCAACCAGATCTAGAATTTGAGAACAAATCTTTTAGCAATATATCTATAGGGTGCTTGTCTTAAATTACTTAGGGCAGTGTCTTAGTCCAGGTAGACTAGAGAAACAAATTCATAGATACTCATATGTTTATAATAGAGAGATTTACGTAAAACAACAAGTGAATATTGGGAAAACATCCCAGCCCAGCCCAGATCAAGTCCATATGTCCTATATTAGCCCATATGTCTGATATGAATGTCTCTTCAGATTCACAAAACATATGTAATGATGCCAAGTGCAGGAAGATCACAGACCAAGGAGGGGAAGTCTTGTGGATCCAGTGGCAGTGTAAGCATCTCAGTACTAGCAGGATCTCCACATGCTTCCTCCAGCTCAGGGCACTAGTGTAGTTTCATGTGTTTTGTCAGCTGCAATGTCTCCCAAGGAGTGAACTGAGAGAGAGAGAGAGATAGATAGATATTCCAAGGAAGAATACTGGGGTTCCAAGAATCCACAGGAGAAAAAGGCAGGTTCACAGAGGCTTCATTGGCTATGACCCAATTGATAGGCTAGACTCCACCCCTTCACTCTCAATCTTCTCAAATTGACAAATAATTGTACAATTTCCACAAGCTGTTGTGAAAAAATATATATACAACAGGTGAGAGACTTTAAAGAACAAACATTTCTTGTCTCACAGTTTTAGAGGGTAGGAGTCTAAACCAGGGCATTGGCTGTAGTAGAAGTTTCTTTCTTATCTGTAGTCTCTTCCATTTCTTGACATTCCTTACATGAGCTCATTAACCTAGTAAAACCAAATTTTGTCTCTGAACAGGATCCTACTTACAAGGGGTGAGATTTTAACCGATATTGGATGGACACATGCAATTCTTGCATTTTTCTCTTGAAAAGAAGTTAGTTCAAAGTTTAAAATATAGATAAGCATTTTGTTCCAGGAAGTGTTCTGTTTGTAGCTGAAGATATTTTTGTAGTATATCTTTCATGATTTCACAACTTCGAATAATTGTATGTTATGGGATGCTTTTTTCCCCCCAGAATGTGGAAAAACAGTGTTGGTCACAGAAATCAATGGCTTTGAAGGGAAAATCTCAAGTCCATATTATCCGAGTCACTATCCTCCGAAATGCAAGTGTACCTGGAAATTTCAGGTAGCTGAGTCTAATCTGTACATTCAAAAACTATTACCTTATTTTCACTAGCAATATATATTTTTAATTTAACTACGTTTATTTCTGAACTATAGAAAATACTAGTTAATTTTACATCATTTAAACCTTATAGAAGTATATTATCTAGATCATTAAAGTTCCATGCAATTTCAACCCTCTTCCCAATTTAAGGGCTCTTAGAAAAATTGGAGCTCATTTTTCTAATGCATTATTTTATTTGGTATGAAAAATACAAAATCATTGTTTGGAAGATAAAATTACTTATTGCTTCATTATGAAAGAGTGTTGTTGCATATTCTTATTATTGTCTCATTATAATAGGAACAATAGACAGCTAATAAAGTGAATTATTTTTGTTCGGTGACTCTGAATTGATTCTAACTCACAAGGACCCACTGTGATGGAGTAGAACTGGCCCACAGGGTTGATAGGAAAGTTTGCATAGTAAATTGTGTTCTCCTTTAACTCTTTCTGTACAGATTGTTCTGTGACATTGGGTACTTCCGTCACAATGTATCAGCACGCTCCCTCTTTCCATTCTGTTTGTTCTGTTTCTATTTAGTTAGCATTCCTTCCCCTCCTTGCTGTCTCTCTTTGCTTTAAGCATGACTATTCCATCTTGAACAATTGATTGTTTAAGGGAGCATGTTACTCACCCATTGAAAACTAAACCCACTGCTATCAAGTTGATAGTAAGCCTATGTCTGGTTTCTGAGACTGGACATCTTTACAGAAACACACAGTCTCATCCTCCTTCCACAAAGAGGCTGGTAGGTTTCCACCACTGACATTGTGGCTAGTCATTCAGTGTCTAATCCAGTGTTCTCAAGGGTGGTATTTATAAATGGATTCATGATTTGGCTGAAAGGCGACCTCAGTGGGGATGGTACAATTCCAGGCTGGAAGGGTATCTTTGTGTGATCATTTTGGGGTTCCTCTAGTGTTCCCATTACTGCCTGTTTCTTAAGGTCTTGGGCAGCAGAAACCCAGAGCCTCAGATGACTAGTGAGTCTGAAAGATGGAGGATGGAGAGAAGGGAGGTAGATAAAAAGAAAAGATGAGAAAAACGGAGTAGTAAATCTCTATTTTTTTCAATCTGTACAAAAAACACCCAATAAGATGATCAGAACAAGAAAAGACACTTAAAAAAAACTCTTGTCAAATGTTTGAAATTTGTTGAAAAAAAAAATTCCAAGCTAGCTCATGAAGACTTAAAATGAAAGTCGTAAATGTTGTCCTGATTAGATTTTTTTGGACAGCATATAAAAATATTGGCTCCATTTCTGTACTGCTATGTGTGGAGGATTAGAAATTCACAAGAGGAAAAAAAAAGAAATTCACAAGAGGAAGGAGACCTCACTAGAGAAGGGGAGCAGCAGATGGGAGACAGTGGGACAAACCAGGCAGATGATGGCCTTTCTCAGAGGGAAGACTGTCTTCCTCCATGTGGAGATGAAGAGCAGCAGTTTCAATCTCAAGCAGCCTTAAGCACTGTGAGCATGCACATTTGTGAAGGGGAATCAGTCCTTTGCCTCCTGTAAAATAGCTTTGAATTTACTAAAAACAATGAGGAATGAGATGACGTGAGTAACGAAAACCTTTCTCATGACAGAATGAGATCTTTTTGACACACAAATTGGTTTCTACCTTTTTCGAGTTCTTAGTCCATGGTCCCATTTCCAAATTTATCCAGAGTAATCAATCTTTCTGGCAAACTCATTTTCTATTGAGTTTTTGTTTTGTTTTCATAGGCTAGAGCTGAGACTCCCTAAAGAAACAAACAGACACCATTTTCTTCTGATTTGGCTAGTATTTTACATGGTAAAATAATTCCCATTCAACATCGTATACTCATTTGGTTGACATTAACTTCAATCATGCCAGGATAATTACACAATACGCTTCTATTCTCACTTCTTCCTTGGGTCCCTCATTTCCATCCCTTCCTGCCTTCTGAACTTTCTTTTGGGGTAAACTGCTGTCTTCACCTTAGCTTTTGGCTTCTTCCAAACACGCTTCTCACTTCTTCCTTGGGTCCCTCATTTCCACCCCTTCCTGCCTTCTGAACTTTCTTTTGGAGTAAACTGCGGTATTGGTCTTAGCTTGTGGATTCTTCCAAGGAGCACCTTTGTGGCAGTCTGGGTAGATTCGAGAAAAAAAAAATCAGATACTCATATGTGTATAAGACAGAGCTTTGTATACAAGAGCTATTGAATTATAAGAAAACATCCCAGTCCAGTCCAGATCAAGGCCATAAGTTCTCTATTAGCCTATATGTTCAATACCAATCTATAAACTCCTCTTCAGACTTATGAAACACATCATGACGCCAAAGGCAGGAATATCACAGGCCAGTTGGTGGGAAGTCTTGAGGATCCAGTGTCATTATAAGCATCTCAGCACTGGCAGGGGTCTCCATGTGGCCCCTCCAGCTCAAGGCACTAGTTTAGTTTCATATATATTCTTGACTGGCAATATCTCATAGCGAGTGAGCAGAGAGAGAGAGAGAGAGACCTAGAGTGTCTCCCATCCCCAGGAAGGAATACCGGGATTCCCAGAATCCACAGGAGAAGACCATGCCCCCCACATAGAGGTCTCATTGGCAGGCTAGACTCCACACTTTCATGATTAATCCTCAAGTTGACAACAGATTCTGTAACTACCAAGGTGTTCCTCACAGTTGTTAATGTTCCCATTGTTTGGCTGAGAGGTGACCTCCCAGAGTGGGTTCAGTTCCAGTGTTGAACATCATTGAGGGACTGTGATTGCAGAGTTTCCTCCAGTCTCTCATCAGATTTTGAATTTTGTTCAAAGTTTTTCTCTCACTGTGAAAATCTTCTACTGCCATCTCTGTCTGTGTGGTCAGTTCTTACACCATTTGGTTTTTCTGCTCTCAGGCTAATGGAAGCAGTGGTTCATAGGATCCATTTGTCCTTTGGACGAGTTGCGTCCTTTCACCTTTGATCGTTCTCACTCTTTTTTGCTCTGGTCAGGTGGAGACAAATGGTTGCCTTGTGGATGGCTGTTCTCAAGCTTGTAAGGCCCTAATCACTCCCCATCCACATAGGCTGTAAAACATTGCCTTTGTGGACTCTGTTACACAAATTGTTTTAGGTGCCCCCCACCCCCTCAAAGTTGGTCTTCCCTTTTCAAGTCCAATGATATGGTCCTGCAAAGTGTTCGGTTCTGGCTAAGACACTTGCAAAATGTTGCTTCTGTCAGCTCTACAAGAACTATTTACCTGATCATATAGGAAGTACCATACAAATACATATATCGAAATACGCTTTGCCAAACCAATATATGCTCAGGAATGTATTCTCATATGCCACCCCACACCGTTTTTAGTTTACATATCTACCTTGGTACCCATTAGGAAATTAGTGTTTGTTATAACTGCTATCAAAATATTGTGTTTGTGACAGTATTTACTGACGTTGCTTTTCATTTTGCATAGCTCCTAGTATCTTTCTTTGCCTTGATCATGTTGTATTGGCCTCCTCTGAATTTTGGATCACCTTTCCTTTCATCTTTGGTGAAGGGTTTGCTCATATCCTCTGTCAATTTTAAAAATTGAATTCTTTGTTATTTTGTTTCAGCTGAGATTAAAAAAATGTTTTGTTGTATATTATTGAACTGAGTTCTTAAAAATAACACTTGAGAAGAATTGGCCTTTGCTTAAGCTGATTCTACATTCAGGCTCTCTTATCTACTCAACAAATGATTAATGCATGTTTATTAAGTGCCTATGAGGACATACCAGTGTATGAGCTACATAGCATTCCCTTTTGTTTTTCTATCATGTGGGTAGATCTAGGAATGACTCATTAACTGCTTTGAGGGATACACAGATACAATACAAAGAGTATGCTGATCCATTTCCCCATTATCTAAAGAAATCTGATAAATCATGCCATTATTTTTTAATCAAAGTAGGAAAAACTTCACTCATTAACAACTGGATATTTCAAATCCACACTCATGTAACAGGAGAAAACTTGCAAGTGATCTAATGTAGTTTATGTCACCAAAGCCAACCTGGGACCTAGGAGCTGTTCCCTAAATATTAGCTACCCACACTTCTCTCCATTATGCTTTCTGGGAGAACTGATCTCCCTCCCAACAGGCCTCAAAGAGTTAACTGCCTTTAAAGCATTACATAGGTGACACGTTCTGAGTAAACAAAGAAATCCTATTTGAACTCTATCCTTTGATTGAAACAATTATCTGATTTAATATTTGTTTTTCACAGACTCCACTATCGACTCTTGGCATAGCTCTGAAATTCCATAACTATTCAATAGCCAAGAAGAGTTTGAAAGGCTGTGACCATGGATGGTGGGAAATTAATGAACACATGTAAGTGTATGTAAGGGTTTTCTATAAGTGAGGACTCTGATGAAAGTCTTCCCAGAGACTCAGCCTAGATTCCTTGCCCCCCAAAGAGCTGGCACTTTACTAGTTACTGTTTACAATTGAGGAAACTGAGGGGCTTAGGGATTAAACATCAAGGTCACCCAGTCATTAGCAAGTGATTGAGCCAGGATTTGTCTGTAGGATTTGTGTTTCTTGAGTCCCTGCTCTGTCCCTATGCTTTGCTCTTGGGATATGGACGTATCCTATGATTTGCAAAATAGTTTGGTAGATGTCATGTGCCATCCAGTTGGGTTTTTTTGGGGGGAGGGGGAATCACTGCCTCTGGTGGTCATGGGCGCTACCCAGTGCTGCTTCTAAGAGCAGCTGCTGGATTTGAACCGCCAAGCCTGCGGGCCGCAGTCCCGTACTCAACCACTTATGCCACCGGGGTTCAGCCCCCAGTTGGTTTTGATTCATAGTGACCCCTATGTAAACACAATGAAACACCAACTAGTCCTTCACAACTGTTATTTTTGAGCCCATTGTTGTAGCCAATTTGTCAATATTTCTTATTGAGGGTTGACTCTGACTCTTTTTTTTGCGAACCCTGTACTTTCCCAAGCATGATGTCCTTTTCCAGGTACTGGTCCCTTCTGATAACATGGCCAAAGTAAGTTGGAAAAAGTTTTACCATCCTTACTTTTTTTGCGGGTGTGGGGGGGTGGGCATCACTACCCTCTGGTGGCCATGGGAGCTACGCAGCACTGCTCTTGAGAGCCACCACTGGATTTGAACTGCCCAGCCCGCAGGCCGCAGTCCCACACTCAACCACTTAACGCCACCAGGGCTCAGCCTCCAGCCTTACTTTTAAGGAGTCTTCTAGTTGTACTTCGTTCAAAACTGATTTGTTTGTTCTGACAGTTCATAGTTTTTCAGTATTCTTAGCCAACACCATGATTCAAATGCAGCAATTCTTTTCTGGTCTCCTATATTGTTTAATTTTCATACTCATAGACATATGAGGCAATTGGAAATATTTTGGCTTGCATCAGATGTATCTCAGCCCTCAAAGTGACATCTTTGCTCTTGATTCTTTAACACAGTGGTTCTCAACCTTCCTAATGCCATGACTCTTTCACATAGTTCTTCATGTTGTGGTGACCCCCAAACATAAAATTGTTTTTGTTTCTACTTCATAACTGCCATTTTGCTGCTGTTATGAATCAAGTGACCTGTGAAAAGGTTCTTCGACCCCCCAAGGGGCTGCGACCCATGTTTTGAGAACTGCTGATTTAACACTTTAAAGAGGTTTTATGCAGGAGATTTATCAAATGCAATAAACCTTTTGATTATTTGACAGCTGATTCTTTTGGCATTGGTTATGGATATAAGTAAAATAACATCCTTGACAGCTTCAATCTTTTCTCCATTTATCAAGTTTGGTAGATAGAGTCTTACAAATCATGGGGTCATTGGGAGAAATAGCAAATAAGGATCCTGGTAGTGCAAAAGCTAGAAGCCATTAGCCAAATATGTGCTGTATAATCCTAACCCAATCCAACCCAACCAACGGCCAATGAGTTGGTTCTGACTCATGGTGACTGCACATGTTGCAGAGTAGATCAGGAGTCAGTAGGAATTGAACTTCCAATGGCACATCATCAGGTCTTTCCCCTGAGTTTCCTTTGATGGCAAGTTGATGGGGTCAAAACACCAGCCTTCTGTTACTAACTAAATACCTAACTGTGTGCACTCTCCAGGGACATGTCTGTGCAGTAGACAGGGACACAATTAGCTTGGCTGGATCCTAAACCTGACACATGAACTAAGGCTGATCAGAAAGAAACTGAGAAATCCAGGTGTCTGGGCTTTCTGAACTCACCTAATGGGTTCTCACTCTTATCTCAATGTTCTAGTTGTTTTATATCTGCTGTCAAAATGATAAGAGCTCCTTGACTTAATAATAAAGAATATTCTGTCTTCTATCAGAAGAATCTGTTTACTTTGAGATAAGAGTTATTGTGAGGTTAAAGTATGTGTCTGCTAATTCTTTGATCATTGCCATTCTGTGAGTGAAATCTCTTCTTTCTAAATGATTTCCCAAAACTATTTTTCCATTTCCCTCGGTGCTTAGATGGTCCTGTCTTTATTGGAGTCACTATCTGATTGAAAAATATCTTTAATCCATTACCAAGGTTTTAACTCAGGACTACAATTACCTTTTGGAGATTACTTTGGATCTATTGTGCAGGAGTTGGGCTCAAATTTTAGCACTGTCATTTATTAGTCTGTCAAATAGGGGTTCATAAATCTCACCTAATTTTAAGTTTTTGCTTTTTTTGCTAAACAGTCAATGAAAGGATGTGTATCCCACACAAAAAGTATTAGCCATGATTAATATGATTGCTTTGGGAATGGCATTAGATTGTAATAGCCTATAAAATATATCTTAAGACTTTAAGGGAATGGCATTTTCATGTTTAGTTTAAAAAAGAGATCCACAGAACAAATCTCTATATATCTTTTGTGAAGCTATATGCTATAGATAGAATTGAATTTTGAAAATGATATACTCTTTTCCCCCTAAGTAAAAATAATCCACAAGGTGCTGTTACAGAAGATGAAGAAAGGCTTTCTAAGCAATAGTAGGAAAGCTCTCTGCTCAGATATTTTCCAGGCAGGATCTGAATTCTTTCTTCCCTCCATCATCTGGGCTGGCTACAATCCTATCAGATTTCTTTGATGCTAGTTGTACCCTCAGGATTTAAAATGCCAGAACTCCCCATTATCGGATCTTTACATGTAAAGTGGAAAGACTAGTTGAACAAATTCTTTTTACACCTCGCTGAGGAGTTTGCCTAAGGGAATTGGAGCTGTACAGGAAGAAGGAGGAAAAAGCAACATTGACCCTAAGACACCTAGTGACGGTGAGAAGGTCAGGGATTTGGTGGGTGAGATATACAGTCTCTGAGCAATGTGAGTCCAGTATCATTTGGAAGGGACTGGACAGCCTTCCTGCAAAGTTCCCCAAAGGTCCAGACGGAAAGACTGTGGTAGTCGACAGAGTGTTAGAGTTTAGCGTCTCTACTGATTGCTGTTAACTGGTGTCAAGTTGGTGGACTCTTGGCAACCTGTGTGTCACAAAGTAGATCTGTTAATCAGGGCCTTTAAAATTTGTATTTTGTTGTTGAAAATATACACAGCAAAACATGCACCAACTCAACTATTTTAAATATACAATTGGTGATATTGATTATGTTCTTCTAATTGTATAACAGTCCTCACCCATCTTTTCAGAGTTGTTTCTCCCTATTAACATAAACTGATGGACCCCTAACGTTCCAATGGAATATCTTTATTTGCTGCTGTGATTTTGACACCATGTTGTTGTTGTTAGGCGTTGTCTTGATGTTTCCCACTCTTAGTAACCCTATTTACAACAGAACTCCAAACCTCACAGCTCCTCCAAGAGACAGACAACATCAGGAAAAAGCCAACAGGAGAAAAGATTGAAGTTGTCAAGCATGTCAGCTTACTCATCTCCCCAAGCAATATTTATGGAAATAAGTAGTCAAGAAATTAGATGGCATGTGATATTGGTACACCTGCTGCAGAGGACATATGTAGAGCATTAAAGAGAAAAGACCCAGGCCAGGGTCATTTCAATGACCTCATAAGCATGTGGAGGTTGGACAATGAGTGATGAAGAATTGATGCATTTGAATCATTGTGCTGGTAAGAAAAATATTGAGAGTATCATGGATTGCTAGAGGTAGAAACAAATCTCTTTTTGAGAAAGTACAAACAGAATGTTACTTTGAAGTGATGATGCCTACCCTACAAACAATCTGTTATTATGATGCCGCCCTGCTCAATACGTACCCTTAGGAAGGAATCCCTGGAGATAGGACCTCTATATTATGTGTTGTGATATCAATATTTTCCACATTCTGTTGGGTCACCTATCTTTAGAATGGGTAAAGATATGAATATTTTAGAGTTGGCTGGCCAGGTAGCTGTCTTCCAGATTTCTTGACATAGTTGAGTAAGTGCATCCAGTGTTGAATCACTTTGTTGAAACATTTCAGTTGACATCCTGCCATTTTCTTGTTTTTCACTAATGTCTTTAATTTCTTCCTTTATTAACCATCTTTTTTTGGGGGGGGGGAGGGGCATCACTACCCTCTGGTGCTCCTGGAGAGCTGCTGCTGGATTTGAACCGCCAAACCAGTGGGCCGCAGTCCCACACTCAACCACTATGCCAGCGGGGCTCAGCCCTAAATATCTTTTCTTGATCATATGCTACCTGTCAAAATGGTGGAATGTTGATAAATTCTTTTTGATACATTGAGCCTTTGTATTTCTTTCACCATCTCTTGATGTTTCCTACATCATTCAATATTTGTCCGTAGAATCCTTCAATATTTCAATTCAAGGCTTATGTTGCTTTCTTCAGTTCTTTCAGCTTGAAATATGCTAAATGTGTTCTTCGCTTTTGGTTTTCTAACTCCAGGTTTTTGCATATTTCATTATAATGCATTGTATCCTTAAACCGCCTTTGGAAATTGTCTGTTTTTTCTCTCGTTTTTTTTTTTTTTTTTTTTTTTTTTTTTTTTTTTTTTTTTTTTTTTTTTTTTTTTTTTTTTTTTTTTTTTTTTTTTTTTTTTTTTTTTTTTTTTTTTTTTTTTTTTTTTACTTCTCTTTCTCCCCCTTTCACTTTCTTAACTACATGCACATTTAAGAGCAAGTTTCAGAGTCTCTTCTGACATCTACTTTGGTCTTTTTTTTCCCTTTCATGGCTTTTTAATGACCTTTTACTTTCTTCATGTATGATGTTCTGATGCCATTTCATAATTCCTCTGGTTTTAGGGTCATAAGTATTCCATGCCTCAAATATACTTTTGAGATGGTCTTTACATTCTGGTGGGATAGACTCATATTTCAATTCTTTTGAACTTGTTTTAATTTTCTTCAATTTCACCCTGAACTTGTACAAACCCCTTTGGGGGTTGACCTGATAACCTGTCCACTGACAGTTGCTAGCCTTCTTTTGGCTGAGGATATTGAGCTTCACAATCTCTTTCCACAGATGGAGTCAATTTGAGTTTTGTGTCTTCCATCTGGCGACCTTCACATGTCTCTGGTTATCCAGTTGCCTGTCAGTCTATCAGTGGCTTGTGTGTTTCTGTGATAGTGGGTGTTATGTCACTGATAGTTCAAATTCCATTAGGGTTGTCCATGATGAACAGATCTCAGCAGAACTTCCACACTGAAAACAGGCTAGAAATAAGGAAGAGTCAATCCGCTTATGTGAGATTAGCCCTTGAAAATCTTATGAGTAGCAGTGGGACATTGATCTGATAAAGATACTTCTTTAAATGAGGGGGAGTACAGATTGGGACGTTGATATGCATCTTTCTGATGGCAAGTGGCACAAAGCATCTTTTCATCATTTGCTTTGATGAAGTTAGTTGCCTATTTCTTATTAAATTATTGAAACCTTAAAAAAATATTTCGGCTTAAGATTTTGTTTTTGTCTTTTCCTATGTGTGTTTTTGCTATTATTTGATGTTAAAAGCTAGGCCTGACAGTATTGCTCTTTCATTTTGTTCTAATAATTTTCTTATTTTAGTTTGCACATTTAGGTCCTTCGTTCACTTTGAATTCATTATCATGTATGGTGTGAGGTACAGATCCTGTTTCAATTTTTTTTTTTTGCTGCGAAACTCTAATTTCACAAGCACCAGTAATTGAAGAGGTTCTTTTTACCTCATTGACTGGATTTAGCACCCTTGTAAAAAATCAGTTGACCATAGATCTATCTGTAGGTTATTTCTGGACTCTGAATTCTGTTCTATTTTCTACGTGTCTATTGTTAACACCAAATGCCAGGCTGTTTTTGATTACTGTAGCTGTATAATGTGTCTTAAAATCAGGAACTGTGAGTTTTCCGACATTGTTTTTCTTTTTTCAATGTCGTTTTAGGTATTTATGTCTTTTGAAATTCCACATAAAGTCGATGATTGGTTTTTCCCCATTTTGATAAAGAGGTTTGATTGGGTTTACATTGATTCTATCAACCACTTTGGGTAATATTAACACTTTACAATATTGTCTTCTAATCTATGAATGTGGAAGATCTTTCCATTTATTTAGTTTTTCTGTATCACATTTTAACAGTGTTCCATTAATCCGCTGTATGGGTCTTTCACATACCTCGTTAGGTCTTTCTAAGGTATTTTATCCATGTAGATGTCAAATTATATCCCTTTCAGATGCCTATATCCCTTTCAGACGTTTCATTGAGGAAGTACTGCAACCCATCTGATTTTTGTTTGTTTATTTGGTACCCTCCTAATTTCTCTCTTAACTCTAGAATTTTTTGTGTGGCCTCTTCATAATTTGCTGTGCATGGGATGACAGGCATGAATAGAGACAGCTTCACTCATACTTCTTCTGTCCCCTGGGGGTTTTATGGTTGAAATCTCAAGCAGATCACCAGGTGTTTTCTTCAGAAAAGTGTTGGTGGGCTTGAACTGCCAACCTCTCAGCTAGCAGCTGATAATATACCTCCTTTGCCACCCAGGTGCCCGCATCAGGTGAACTTGGTTCCAGTCACTTGCTATTTGAACTTTAATGAGTTACTTCACCTCCTGGGTCTTACCTATCATGCGCATGGAAATGGACTCCCTCTGACTTTCCCCAATCTCACTTTTCTTATTTTCCGTAACCCATCACCATGCCCCACTGTGTACCGTTCTACTCTAAACTCTAGCTCCCAAGCAAGGAAGAAAACAGCTTTTTCCTTCTTTTCACTACATCCTCTACTAAGGCTCCTTTTTAGAATAAAATTACAAAATGTTAATATAGAACCCAGAGAAAATGACCTGCCATTGCTAGCTCTTCTTTCTACCCCAGCAGCTGACCTGTCAGTAAATCAGGTTCTGGTGGCTCCTGAATATGAGAAAGTTCCATGCCTAAGTGCTTGTTATTTCTTTTTCATTTTTATTGGCACCTCTTATAGATATTATAACAACCCATAGATATATTATATTAAACATGGTTGTACAAATGCTACCAGCATCATTTTCAAAATATTTTCTTTCTTCTTGCACCCTTTGAAATCACCTCTTCTTCATTCCCACCCTCCCCTGCCCTGCCTCCTCAAGAACCCTTGTTATTATATTGAATATTATTATTATTATTATTATTCATTTCCCCATATCTTACACCCTCCAATATATCCGTTGACCAGACATTCTGTTATTCATTCCCCTCGCATGGGATTATATAGTCATCATTGCTATCAGTTCTGCCTTCCCCACCGCTTTTTCTGCACCCTCGCAGAATCATTATTCCCATTATTATTATTTTTCTTTTTCTCTAGTGCCATAAAGAGTTACTATCTCAGAAACCCACAGGGGCAATTTGGATGCTGGAGACCTGTGTTCAATTCTCAGTCAGTGCACCTCAATCTGTGTGCTGCTATGATCCTGACACGGTTTCAGTGGAGCTTGAGGCAGATTACACTTGTGAAAGTCAGTGAAAATCCTGGTTGTGGCAGGAGTCGACTTCCCAGCAGCTCACACTGATTCATGGGCTTGTAACCTGGAGATCAGCAGTGGGAAGCCATGACCCACATCTCAGCCACATCACCTCATGATTATCTCTGAAGGGTTTGTCTATCTTGGATTTTATGTATTGAATGATCTTAATTTTACAAGTGAATATATGCAGGTCTAACAGGATTAATGAGGTAAAACTAAGACCATAAGTTTCCTCTGATTCCTGAAGCCTTCCTCCCTGTCCCCCAACCATCATGGTCCCAACTCTACCTTGCAAATCCAGATGGACTGGAGAAGTCACCCTGGCATAGAGGGGAGCTGGAGATATGGGGAAACCAGGATGGATGGGCCCCTTTGGGCCAATGGTTAGAGTGGAGATACTGGAAGGGTGGAGGGAAGGGGGGGGTAGAGAGATGGAACCAACAGCAAGGATATATACACAAGCTCTTATTTGAAGGATGGGCATCAAGGGAGTGGGTTGGGGGAGAGGTCGGGCAGTGTACGATATGACAAAACAATAACAATGTATAAACTATTGAGGGTTGGAGGGGAGGAGAGACCAGGGGAAGAGGGGAAGGAATGGATAAGCCGATACTAGGGGCTAAAGGGAAAAAGGTGGACGATTGGAAAACAATAATAGAAGTGGACATGTGAGGGTGCTTGACGAGTATGCTTATTTATATATTGTGAAAAACGATGTATGAGTGTCTAATAAAATGATTGAAAAAAAAACAATAAAAAAGAAAAGTCATTAAAAAAAAAAAACAAAAAAACCCCAAAAAACTAAGACCATACTTATAAGGGGAGGAAATATAAAACTAGTGGATAGTCATTACATCCCTTCCAGGTGGCCCTCCTCTTTTTTTTTACATTGGTAAATATATATATATATGTATATATATGTACTTTATTTTTAAAAATATTTTTCTTGGGGGTTCATCCCACTCATCCCAATCAATACGCACATCTATTGCATGCAGACTACATTTGCACATTTGTCGCCATCAGCGTTCTTGAACCTTCCTCTTTCCACTTAGGCCCCAGGTCTCAGCTCCCCATATTTCCCCTCCCTCCCTGTCCAGTTATCTTATAGGTGGTTTTTGGGTCTCCACTTTGCCTGTGTTCCTTCATGTTAATTTGGCTGCTTGCTTTTGAAATTCTCACACATATTCCCATCGATACCTCATGGTCACACAGGCTCATGTACTTCTTCGATGTGGGCTTTGTTGCTTCCCTTCTAGATGGCTGTTTCTTTAACTAGAAGCCTTTAAGATCCCAGACACTATACCTTTTAACAGCCTGGCACCATCAGTTTTCTTCACCACTTTTGCTTATGCACACATTTTGTCATCAGAGATCATATCTGGCAGGTAAGTATCATACATGACCACATGCTAGAACAAACTGTTCTTGTACTGAGATAAGATTTGGGGCTGAGCCCCAGTGGCGTAGTGGTTGTGCGCGGGACTGCGGTCCACTGGGATGGAGGTTCAATTCCAGTAGCGGCTCCATAGAAGCAAAGGCTGGGCCTCCTAATCCCATCACCAGAGGTGATGCCCCCCCAAAACAAATAAAAAAAAAAAAAAGAAAGATTAAAGTAGAGGGTGATGACCACAAAACAAAAACAAAAACAAAAAGATTAGGGGCTCAAAGTCCATCTGCTTCTTTGTTGCTTATATATTTACCTATATACACATATTTATACATGTATGTATATTTATATATACCTATCTTTATATATTTACATATATACATATCTATATTTATACCTATATACACAAAATTCTTACTTTCTTGTTCTTTCCTCTTTCTTTTTTCCTTCTTCCTGTGCCACTGTTATGTTTACCCAATTGTTCACTTCTTTTCTATTGATCGAACATGACCATGAATGCTACCTCCTCCTCACCATCACTTTTAGACCCCTTGCTATTCCCCCATCTCTATCAATCACCCCACCCCCCCGCCGTCTTCTCCTCTCCCATGTCCCCCACCCCACCCCCAACCTTTGGTCTTGTTGTCATCTCCTTGATACTTTTTATCCTGCCTATCTTATACAGATAGACACCAAAAGAGAAACAAAACAAAAAAGGAAAATAAAATGAGCCCATGCAAATAATTCCATGGCTAACTATTGTCCTGGCCCCGAGTAGATGAGTGTCCCTCTTTGAAATAGAGAGCAGGCCCTAATAAAAACTATAAGTTTACTTCCATCTTTGTTTGGGGATCCATCTCCCAGGACCTGCTTACCCTAAAAGCACTAGACCCCTTTAGTCCTCAGTGTTTATGTCTGAGGGATGTGCCTTCTTTTTACAAGACCCCATTGTTCTTCCTGCACTCAAAGTTGGAGCACTCCAGTGTTGTACCCTGACTCCATTGTACCTTTAACCTTCAGTGCGGCCCCCTTGTGAGTGTCCCCCTACTAGACCAGATGAGGTGCCAAGTGCTGCCCCTGAGCCAGATGTCAGCTATCAACATTCCTCAGGGACTTTGTGTCATTGTTCCCTTTGCCTAAGTCTGTTTTCAAGCTGAGCTTGCACATTAGTTGATACAGTTTGTGTCTAGTGTCAATTAGTCAAATGCTTTTATTGGTATTTAGTGCCTACAGTACCTTTTATACAAAAATTTAAAGAAATTTATTTCCAGTTACAAGAAAAGCATTTTTAACACAATGATAATTTTACATGCATTATAAAATAGCACTTACTTGTGACCATGAATAATTGCATAGACCTTGAGCTTTCAATCTAATAGGCACTGCAGGAATTGGTTCATACATACAAGTTGTATGTAAATTGGACATTTATGACCCAATATGGACTGTACTAAACTTGAGCCAATTGTAAAAGACTGTTCTGAATCATAGGTGAAAGATTCATGTCCGTGGAATATGGGTGGTTCTCACGTATGCTGTTGGGGAATGTAGAGTGACTGACCTCAGAGTGTCCTCCAGCAAAAGACACGATCCACCCTTCACAACTTGTGTCTGGTTTCTGTCCTCTTTTGAGACCCTGCAGGATTCATTCTGTGAAGAGTCTCTCCCACACATAGTGATGGCCTATTTATCAATATTATTAGCTTCTTTGCAGTCAACTCAACTCAGGAAGGCCTTGAGTACAACAGAACCAAATAGTTCTCAGTTATGAGTTATCCTTAAAATGACCAGAATGTTCACATCCATCTTTCCAATGACTGTGTCAGTTTTTCTTACTAAAGACCTTTATTGAACTTCCACATAAAATCTAATGTCTTCTTCTAGGGATTAGTACATCCTGATGGCATGGTCAAAACAAAAGAATCGGACAATGCTATCTTGTGATTCATAGGTTTTCAATGGCTAAAAGTTGGAAGTAGATTACTTTATTCCTATTACTTATCAGTTTGGAAGCTCCATAAAGCTTGGACACCATAGGGATCCTGCAGGCACCCACAGCATAGTTTCCAGCATCACAGGACTCATAAGCTACCATGCCATGCCAGACGCACTGACAGACAAGAGGTGGAACTGATCCTCAATTCTCAAGATAGCATCACTCTATGTTGTACTAATCATAGTGCTCATATAAATTAGAATGATTATTACAGATTGAAGCCATGAACACCCTATGGAACAAAAGAAGTATGAATGAAATTTGTTTATTCATGAATAATATGATCTTATATATAGAACATGCCCCAAATAAAACTTCTAGAAAAATTCTAATTGATGAATTCATACAGAATACTAGGAACTTGGGACGCATTTCAAGCCAAACTCATTGCCGTCAAGTTGATTCTAATTCATAGCATCACTGTAGGACAGGACTGGGTTTCTGAGACTCTAACTCATTACCGGAGTAGGAAGCTGCCTCTATTTCCCACAGAACAGCTGGTGGTCTCAAACTACTGGCCTGTTGGTTAGAATCCCAACAGAAAAAAATCAGTGTCAGGCAATAGTAATGATAGATGTCATGATTTTGTAATTTTGCTAGGGTCAAACTCTGATGGGTATTTCAGATTTCAGCTTACATTAATATAATGTTGCTGACTTTTATCAGGGACAGGGAGAGAGAACTAGGAGAATGAAACTCGTATATCTGATTATACTTGTTAATGAGGAAAACAATGGGTATTGCTGTTGTTAGAAATCTATGTACAATATGGAGCCTTATAGACACACATGTTCCACAGAAGGAAACACTGTCCAGTCCAGCACTATCCTCATAACTCTTATGTTTGAGTACATTATCGTAGCACTATCTCAATCCCATCTGGTCAAGGGTTTTCCTGTTGTTGTGCTTTGCTGAACCTTTACCTTTACCAAGCATGAGGTCCTTTTGCAGGGAATGGCTTCTCCTGATAAAATGACTAATGTCCGTAAGAGGAAGTCCTATCATCCTTGCTTCTAAGGAACATTCTCACTAACCTTCTTCCATGGCAGATTTGTTTGTTCTTTTGGAAATAATACTTTCAATATTCTTCACTTACACAATAATTCAAATGTTTTAATGAAAATTCAAATGAGAGATCCTCTGATCCTTTGTGTTCATTGTCCAACTTTCACGTGCATCTAAGGCAATTGATCATAGCATGGCAGGCAAACTTTAGTCCTCAAATTGACAGCCTTGTTTTTGAACACTTTGAAGAGATCTTGTGCAACATATTTGCCTGATGCAATATATTTCTTGATTTTTGGACTGCTACTTCCATGCGCATCAATTGTGAATTCAGTCAAAATGTGCACAATTGTCCTCAAGTCAGTTCCTACTCATACTGACCTCTTGTGTGTAAAATAGAACTGCCCAATGGGTTTTCAAACCTGTGACTGCTTGGAAGCTAATCACTATAACTGTCTTTATTTTTGTGATTCCCTTGTGTCTAATCACCAACTGTTGCATTGGAATATGTGTTTAATCACTTGCACTACCAAAGGACTCCTGATAGTCAATTGTCAGTGCTATTATTCTCCTTCAAAGAGATCAAAATTGAGGAGGCAGAAGTGACTTAATCTTCTCATCACAATTGCTCCTCATAAAACGGATAAGTCTCCCAGCTCTTCCATCGGCACCTCTCTTTATGAAGCTTACCTGACCTGACTAAAATACTAGTCAATTAGCCGTCAGCCACGAGGTGGTTAGGAGAACCTCCAGCTGTGTTCCCTGGCTCTCTTTCTTCTCAGGTACTGTGGCTCCTACATGGATCACCAAACAATCTTCCGCGTGCCCAGCCCTGTTGTTCACATCCAGCTCCAATGCAGCTCAAGGCTGTCGGATAAGCCACTGTTGGTAGAATATGGAAGTTACAACATCAGCCAACGTAAGCTCGGGTTCTCCTCCTTAGAACAGCATAATAAAAGTCAAATGGAGGGTAACACTTTATCATGCTAAACTTTGAGAATCAAAGGTTTGAAAATGAGTACCTTTGAAAATAATGTAATTTTTTTGGTATTACTGATGAGAAAACACCAAACCAAATCCATTGCCATCAAATTGAGTCCAACGTGTAATCACCCTATACAGGATTCCTGAAACACCCTGTAATCACCCTATACAGGATTCATCTTTATGGAAACAGATAGTCTCATTTTTCTCCCATAGAAGTGTTGGTGGTTTTGCACTGACAACCTTATGGTTAGCAGCTAGGCTTAACTCAGAGTTCCACCAGAGATCCTTTATTACTGGTTAGCACTTGAAAATACGATTTCTCATAGATAACTAAGATATGGGACATGCCCTTTTCTTGATCTTCTGTTCTGGCAAGGCATACTTTGTTGTACCTATGATGTCTGAAAATACATTGAGTGAATTTGAGGCTGCTACTTGTGGTTCACTTTGGCCTATAACACTTAAGGGAGATCTGACCAGTCAAAGAAAGTTCAAATGTCAATGTCAAATGACGAACTTGAAGTTCACACAGAGACTCCCTGGAAGAGGTCTGTAGAAAAGGCAGGGTTCAAAGGACATCCTAAGAGTTGGGCAGAGTGGATAATAACCTGCTCAGAAAATTATGAACTAGTTTTAAAACTAGCGGTAGTAGATAAAATAAGTTTTGAAACTTTAAGAGCTTGGGCGGGTGAAGTATGAGTTAACCAGTTAGGAGTCCATGGGTATTTGACTTGAGAGAAGGATTCTTAGACCAAGTACTTCTTGACAATTTCCATCATAGTTGCTTCTGGGTTTAGACTATTACAATTTCAAAGACCGAAGGACATAGTGTCTTACTTTTATTTTTTCCAGTATCATTCATTCCATCATGTCCTATTGAGCCAACAGTTGGTTAACCATGTACCTTCTCCAAGTATGTTTTATGACAGAGGAAGGATTTATTATTTGTGTAATATTTAGCCGTAAGTCTAGAATTAGTGATTCCAGATCCTGTAAGGGAATTCTCTTTGACAAATAGTCTGATTGTAGTGGAAAGAGTGGTAGACAGGAGGTAAGAGGCCGAACTCCTGGGTTTAAAGCCAGTCACTAATGCCAGTTTTCTAAGTTCTTAATGGATTTTTGGACAGAGATCATTTGAGAATGTAATTAAAGACAGGTACTACTCAAAACAACGCATCTGATCACAGAGAATTCAAAGATCTGAATTCTCTGCATTTAGAAGTCTAAAGAATGAGCAGTCCAAACACTGCCTAGTAAGAATACTGGATCCTAAATTTCCTTCCAGCTTTTATATTCCTCCAGTCTATGTTTTGGCCCAAGAGCTGAGTGAAGAAGACAGCAGAATTTTGGCTGTTTATATGAACTAAATATATCATCTACTAAAACATTCTAGTATATTAGTTAGCTTTATTATTATTATTTCTTTTAAGGTATGCTGTTTTGCCTTTCAAGTATGCATGGCCCTCATCTGGTGGGAACATTACATACTCGTGACTCTGACCTTGACAACTCCCCAGCTACTTAACAGGTCGTATTTCTGTTCCAGGAGCCCATTTCTCTATTGTTCTTGGTAGGCGTCATTTTTTGAACGTATGATATGTGAAAGTATATCAAGTGGATTTGAGATCACTCGCTGTGGCTCGCTTTGGCTGTGACAGGAAGAGAGAGCTGGTCAAGGAGAGATCAAATGCTAATCCTAGAATGAGGAGTGACCAGGAAGAGGTCTGTAGTGAGGACCGTGTTGAGTGGACATAGTGGGTTATGGCTTTGGGCCGCTCACCACAAGGTCAGCAGTTAGAAACCACTAGCTGTTCTACAAAGAATGATGAAACTTTCTTCTGCCATAAATATTTGCCATCTTGGCAACCCCCAAGGGCAGTTCTGCTCTATCCCAGAAGGTCACCATGCGTCAGAATCATTTGATGGCAGTGAGTTTTGTTTGTTTTGTTCTTGTTTGTGGCCGGGTAATTTTTAGGGGCTTATGGAAATGTTTCTTTTTGTTGCCTTTAGCTTGTCCCACTGGATTTTTCAGATGCTCCTCAGGCTTGTGTGTCCCTCAGACTCAGCGCTGTGATGGGGTAAATGACTGCTTTGATGAGAGTGATGAACTTTTCTGTGGTGGGTATTCCAGTTTTCCCTGTGACTTTTAAAAGAATAGCCAAGATGTCAGGGAATTGTTGCTATGTTGTCCATCATTGATTCTATAGCTGTTATCTAGAAGTACATATCAAAGTACCTCCAAGCTCAGTGGCTTACCACAATCATTGTTCCGGTGGGTTCTTTGGGATTGGACTACTGGAGGGTGGGATCAGCTGGATAGTTCTGCTTCAAGCTGAGGATTCTTCTAAGCTCGGCTTGTTCCAGCAGGTTGAGATTAGATTTCCTCCCCATGATCTGTTCCTCCTTGGAATGGCCATCTAGCCATCACAGTGGCAGAAGAAGAAGATCGATGAAAAGAGACACATGGTTCTTCTTACGCCATGGATTTAGAACTGGCATACTGTCATGCGTGTCCATATTCCATCAGTCAAAGCAAATCAGCTGAAGTCAAAGTCAGGGGCAGAGACATTTCCTTGGCGTCATGTACAGGTTGAGGTGTACAAATCGTGAAGATCTGAAATGAATGTCTTTTTCCAAAATCATTTTATCAGCAGTTCATACAGATATGATGTCATTCCATATTTCAATCACATCGAGCAGTAGTAATTAATTGCTACCGCAGTTTAAAAACGTTCTCTTCCTTCTTCTACTCCTTTATACCACCTCCTCTTTACCCTCTCCACCAACCCCGCCCCCACGGGACCCCCAGGAACCCTGATTCAACTTACTGCTTCTATAGGATCATCAGTCCTGGCTGTCATATTGAAACAGAAAAATTCTGAGTGCTACTCCCAATGACAAAAATAAATACACACACACACACAGAGCACATGTTGAAAAGCAGATCAGTCCCACCATGGATCAGAGTGATAGCAAGGAGCAAGGTTTTAACCCTTCTCATCAGGCTTATCATTTTGATCTCTTACAGCCATTTCTCTAATAACTCGGGGAACCACTTTATTCCCATCTCTCCATTAGGGATAGAGGGAAATCACCATAGGCTTATTTCCTGTGAAATCACACAAGTATATCTTGGGTTTCCACTGTCTTCTCTAAACCGGAATCTCACAATTTAAGCTCTGAGAAAATACCCTCTTTCAGCTTCATGATTTATTATTGATGCTGTACTTCTTTCATGTGTGCTTAATTGACCTCTCACTTAAATGGCTGCTTATTTGAAAACAGGCCTTTAAGACCCCGCTATTTTATCTGGGCACGATCCCATTTCCTCACCATACTTTGTTATAGGACCTGTGTCTTGTGTTCCCTTCCTGAGAGTGAGTATTGAGCAGGGCCACGATGTAAGAACTAATTATTTTTAAGTTGGAGCCAGGATTTAGTGCCAGCCCCAAATCCATTCCTGGATCCTGGTTTGTTTGTTTTTTTAAATCTGCTAATGGGTCCCTTTCAAAATCTCCTTGTTAATTTATAGGCGATAGCTTTAGCGATCATTTCCCTGGAGCATAGCCATCTTCCACTAATATTGTCATTGATTAGCCCTCAGTACTAATTTTTTGATCTGCATTTTATTTTTTAATTTTAATTTTTTATTAAGAGATCATTTTATTGGGGGCTTTACAGTTCTTTTTTGGGGGGGGCGTCACTGCCCTCTGGAGGTCGTGGAAGTTACCCAGCCTTGCTCCCAGAGAGCCGCTGCTGGATTTGAACCGCCAAGACAATGGGCTGCAGTCCTGCACTCAACCCACTACGCCACCGGGGCTCAGCCCTCTTACAGCTCTTACAAGCATCCATACATCAATTGTGCCAAGCATCTTTATATATGTGTTGCCATCATTATTTCCTAGATATTTACTTTCTATTGAGCCCTTGGTATCAGCTCCTCTTTTTCCCCCTCCCTCCCCCCACCCTTTTGACCCCTTGATAAATTATAAATTATTTTTATTTTCATTTTCATATT
>PVJH01028857.1:0-26803 GCA_004026705.1 Nesogale talazaci | reverse complement strand
CAGAGATAACGAATCCCACTGTGAGCCCATTTTTGATATATACTCCACTGACTTTTACACCCTTCTGCAGGAAGTGTTTTCATATTGCTAACCCTTACCCAAAGAACTCTGTATTCTTCAATTTATTCACATAAAAATATTAGGTTGGCCATCCTCAAATCATGTCATCTGAAATGTTCTTTGGATTTGGGAATAAAAAGACTGATAAGACAAAGTCAGAGATGAAGTTTTCCTAAAGAAATTCTTGTTCTGAGCATGCACATTGTTGGGATAGGACAAAAAATTCCAAGCACAAATTTATTTGTTTGTCTTTTTCAGACTAACACAGTTTTAAGTCTTCTTATAAAATCTACATACTAGACTAACACAAATAACCTGTGTCCTTCAAGAAAATCTATCAAGATTATCTATTATTTTGGGATTCCAAAACACAATTGGCATATTCAATCTATCTCATCTAGATAGACCTGCAGAGATGACAATATGCACAGAAAACAAAACAGAGCAAAACATAACAACAAAAGAAAAGCAATGACAACAACAAAAATGACAAAAAAGAAAAATATGTAAATAGTTCAAGGTCTGTTTGTTGACCTTTAAGAGTGTTTTCGGGTTGAGTCTTGATGGGGTGCCATGCCCTGGCCTTAAAATCTATTTTTCATACTCTTTCCGGAATTCCTTGTTCTGCTCCCGTTGCTGTACTCTTGCGTGCCTTTGGTGTTTTGCCTTGGGGTAGGGGGATCAGATCCAACACAATTTCCACACTGTGTCTCCAGTGTTGTCCCCTATAGGGTTATGGGTCAGCAAGGGATGTCATGTCTCCTAATGGGGCCAGCCATATGGTCCTCTCTGGGCATTAGTTGCTTGTAGCGGGGATATCGACCTCAAGGCTTGGTGGGATAAGATGTGCTCCATTCCCTTTTCCTCCCCCTTCATTTGCTCCCTGGTGCTGTGATCAGACATGTCCACATAGTTGGGATTGGGCCTTGTCTCTTAGTTCTCTCTACTGGTTCCCTGCTTTATGCCTGTATGTTGCATTCACATTTTGAAGCACCAAGTTGAAGTCTGAATCCCTATTTCCCTGTGAAGAAATAAATAATACCCTTCCCTTGGGTGGGTTTATGCCCTGTTCCCCATCTGTCTCTCTCTCTCTCTCTCTCTCTCTCTCTCTCTCTCTCTCTCTCTCTCTCTCTCTCTCTCTCTCTCTCTCTCTCTCTCTCTCTCTCTCTCTCTCTCTCTCTCTCTCCTCCTTTTTTGCTGGCTGTCATATATTTACTATGGCCCCTGCCATACTACCTAGACCTCACCTCAGAAATGTTTGTATACAGAAGATTTTTATGCCCCTTTAGGAAGTTTTTTTTTTTTTAATTTACTTCAGCAGACTCAAGTCTTTATATCCTTTTTTTTGCTTGACTTACTTCAATTAGCATAATTCCCCCAGTTCTTCCCATGCAGTGTGATATACTTCATATGTTCTTCACTGTTTTTAATGATGCATAGTAATTCATTGTATGTATGTACCACAGTTTTTTCATTCCTTCATCTGTTGATGGAAACTTGCATTGTTTCCAAGTCCTTGCAATTTGTGAACTGTGCCACAATGAGCTTTGGAGCACAGATGTCTGGCCTTTGTTTGTCTCTTGTCTCTTCTGGGTTTATGTCCGGTAGGGGGATTGCTTAGTCATATGGTAGCTCAATCTCCATCAGTTGTAGATATTGCCAAATCAATTTCCATAGTGGCTATACGTACCTGCACATCCACCAGCAGTGGATGAGAGTTCCTATCTCCCCACAGCCTCTCGCGTACTTGTTGCTGAGTTTTGAATTAGGTATATCTTTGAGGGAGTTAGATGCTGTCTCATATTTGTTTAATTTGCATTTCTCTTATGGCTAATGATCATGAACATTTTCTCACATGTCTTCTTTTTAATCATTTTATTGGGGGCTCATACAACTCTTATCACAATCCATGCATACATCCATTATGTATAAAGCACATTTGTACATGCTTTGCCTTCATCATTCTTATGATATTTGCTTTTCTAGTTAAGCCTTTAACATTAGCTCCTCATTTTACCCCTCCCTCCCCATTCCTCCTCCCTCATGAAATTTGGATCATTTATAAATTATTACTATTTTGTCATATCATACACTGTCCGATGTCTTCCTTCACCCCCCAGGGAGGAGATTACATGTAGCTTCTTATAACTGGTTCCCCCTTTCCAACCCACCTTCCCTCCACTCTCCCGATATCACCACTCTCAGATGAATGGATCATCTGTCCTGAATTCCCTATGTTTCTGCTTCCTGTTTGTACCAGTCTACATCCTCTGATGTATCCGGATATGTAAGGTAGAATTGGGATCAAGATAGTGAAGAGGAGGAAGCATTGAAGAACCAAAGGAAAGTTGTATGCTTCATTATTGCTACACAGCCCCCTAAATGCCTCCTCCTTGCGACCCTTCTGTAAGGGGAAGTCTGTTACTTACAGATGGACTTTGGGTCTCCAACATGTACTCCCCCTCATTTACAATAGTAAAATTTGCAATAATAATAATAAAATAATAATGATTTACAATAGTAAAATTTGCAATAATAAAATTTTTAGTTTACGATGCCTGATACCTTGATGTTCTTTGATGTCTTTAGACACCTTGTGATCACACAGATTTGTGCACTTCTTTCATGTAGGCTTTGTTGCTTGTAAGCTGGATGACTTCTTGTTTACCTTCAAGACTTTAAGACATGAGATGCTATAGCTTTTGATAACCTGGCACCATCAGTTTTCTTCACCACACTTGCTTATGAATACATTTGTCCTCAGCGATCCCAAAGAGAAGGTGGGGACACAATGATATGATTTTATGTTCTTTGATTCCTGATCCTTATGACATGCCGTGGTCACACAGGCTGGTGTGCTTCTTCCATGTAGGCTTTGTTGCTTATGAGCTAGATGGCTGCTTGTTTACCTTCAAGCTTTTAAGACCCCAGACAATATATCTTTCAATAGCTAGGCACCATCAAGTTTCTTTACCACATTGACTTATGCACACATTAGTCTTCAGAGATCATGTCAGGAAGGTGAGCATCATGGAATTGTTTGCATTGAGAAAGTATTTGAGTGGAGGTCCAATGTCCACATTCTGTCTCAATACTGAACCTATAAATATATGCATAGTGATCTATTTCCCAATATTCCATATAAATATATTTACCTATGCACATGGCTGTATTTAGACCTCTATAAATGCTGTTTGCCTCCTATTTCATTCCTCTACTTCCTTTTATTTCCCTCTGGTCCCACTATCAGGTTTAGCTTTCATTTGAGTTTCAGTAATGTTTCTTGGTTATCCGATCCTCGATCGTTCCCTACCAGGCCTCTCACATGTTCCTTGCCACTGATTTTTGGATCAATTGTTGTTCCTTTGTCCCTGATTAGGTCAATACCACCTCCTTTGCTCCACCCTCTTCTCTCCCATATCTCCCTGGAACCATTGGTCCCACTATTTTCTGTTCCAGACTGATCATTCAGCCTATCTTATCTAGATACACTTGCAGAGATAATAATATGCACAGAGACATAGCAAGATGAAGTGACAAAAAAAAATGAAATGGTGGCTACAACAAGAAAAAACAATGTCCAGAAAATACATGTATAAATTTAAAATAATAATAATAAAGAAAATCTGTAAATAGCTCAAGGTCTGTTTATTGATCTCTAGGAGTTACCTCCAGTAGAGTCTGATGGAATTCCATTTCCTAGCCTCAAAGTCTATCTTTGGTATTCCTTCAGGACCTTCACCCGCCACCCCTCCCCACCCCCACCTGCTGATCTGCTGCACACCCTTAGTGTTTTACTCTGTGTGGTAGATTCAGACCAGGTGTAATTGCAACAGTGTGTCTCTGTAGGCCTTTGGGTCAGCAAGAGACATCATGTCTCATAGTGGAGCCAGTCCTCTGGTCCTCTCCTTGTGTTAGCCATTCTCAGTGGGAAGATCATCCACACGGTTTGGTGGGCCAGGATATGCTCCTCTCTCTGTTCCTCCCCTTTCATTTGCTCCCATGTGCTCTCATCAGACATATCCCTCTCCCCCAAACTTCAGTGCTGTCTTCTAAAGTAAATTCTTCTGTGGGGAGAGGCAGCTTTTCACATGTTTTGGATTGGGGCTGGGCTCTCCAACCCCTCCACTGACACTCCACTCCATCCTATCATGCTGCATTCACATCTTGGAACACTGAGTTTAAATCTGCGCCCTCTTTCTCTGTGGATATATAAACAATACCCTCTCCTTGGGTGGGCTAGTACACTGTTCCCCTGACACTTGGCTTTCTCCCCCACCCCCCTTTTTTAGTTACTACAAGTAGCCTTGAATTTGGTGTGACCTCTGCCATATTACCTAGACCTTACCCCAATAATTTCAGTAGCCTTTCCCAATGCTCCTTTTGCATTTTTTAAAACTTACGTCAGCAGACTCACATCTTGGATTACTTCTATTAGCATGATTTGTAGCTCAATTTCCATCTGTGCTTCTGGGTCATATGGTAGCTCAATTTCCATCTGTATTAGAAATCATCAAAGAGATTTCCATAGAGGCTATACATACTGACAGGTCCACCAGGAATGGATATGAGTTCTTAACTCACTACAACCACTTCAACACTGGTTAATTTCCTGGCTTTTTGAATTGGGTTATCTTTGAGGGTGTTAGGTGCTATCTCATAGCTAATGATCAAGATATTTTACTGACCATTTGGATTTTTTCTCCTGTGAAACTTTTGTTCAGGTATATGCCCATCTCCTCTGTGAGTCATTAGCTTTTCTCTTATTGTAAGCTTGCAAAGTATTGTAGATTTAATTAATAAGGCTTTTGTCTGATGTGATTGCTAAAGATGTTTTCCCAATCAGTGGACTCCCTTATTCTACTCTTGGTGAATTAATTTGATCTTCAGTGTATGACACTTGTCAATTTGTGTCTCCTCTGTATTTGCATCCTCCCTACTTCTGATAGCCTATGTATTCCCTGTTCCAAGGATCTCAGGTTTGTCCTGATTCCTTCACTAATGGCCCTAAGTGTTTGGGGCTTTACCTCAAGGTCTGTGATCCAACTTGAGATTATTCTTGTGAAAGGAATGCGGTAAAATTCTTGCTTCATTTTTCTGCAGATAGATATCCATTTTTTTTCAGAACTATTTTTTGAAGAGGCCATCTACTTACCATTTGAGGTTTTGGGACCTTATAAAAATCAGTTGCCTATATGCTAATGTTTTTATTTCTGGATCTTCAGCTCTTTTCCACTGGTCAGAATATCTGTCATTATACCAGTACCACGCTATTTAGATTACTGTATAATTGGTGCTAAAGTCAGGTAGAACAAACCCTCCCACTTTGTCCTTCTTCTTGAGGAGTTCTCTACTAATTTTAGTTGTGTTCCCTCTCCATATGAGGTTGGTCAACAGTTTTTTCAATTGTTTGAAGAAGAATGATGGTATTCTTATTGGGATAGCATTGAACTTATATAACGCCTTGGGTAGAACTGATATCTTCACTATATTGAGTCTTCTAATCTATGAGCATTGGATATTCTTCCATTTCTTTTGGTCTCTCTTGCTATTCTATAATTTTCCTCCTGCATACCTTTTGTTTTTTCAGTCAGGAATATCCCTAGATATTTCATTTGTGGTTGGCTATTGTAAAGGGTACTACCTTTTTAATGGCCTCTTCTGTTTATAGATCTTATATCCTGCCACTCAGCCATATCCTTCTATACTTCTAACACTCCACTAGTAGAATTTAGGAGATTTTCACTGTGTAGAATCTTATTGTCTGTGACTAATGATAATTTCACCTCTTCCTTCCCCGGATGGATACCGTTGATGTCTTTTCTTTGTCTTATGTTGTTTGCTAGCACTTCCATTTAGTCATGGTGAATTATTTTTTTGTGTTTTTTATTTGTTTATGTTTTTTGTTGTTTTGGGGGCATCACTGCCCTCTGATGGTGGGAGTAGGTGGCCCATCCTTTGCTCCTGTGGAGCTGCTGATGGAATTGAACCTCCATCCCAGTGGGCCGCAATCCCGCACACAACCACTATGCCACCGGGGCTTAGCCAGGTGAATTATTTTTTTAATATGCTTTTGTATTCTATTGACCAGTATTTTGTTAAGGACATCTGCATAAAAATTTATTCGGGAAATTGACCTGCAGTTCTCAAGTCTTGTGGGATCCTTTCCCACTTTAGGTATCAGAGTTATGCTGGCTTTATAGGAAGAGTTTGGGAGTTTTCCATCTTTTTTTATATTCTGGAAGAGTTTGTGTAGGATTGGTATCATTTCTTCCCTAAATGCTTACTAGAATTCCCCTGGGAAGACAAGTGGCTTAGGGAATTATTTTGTTGTTAATTCCTTATTAATGTTGTCTATTTATTCCTTTGATATGGGTCTGTTAGGCTTCTTGACATCCATCTAGGTTAGTGTAGGGAGGGAATTTGTTTCCAAATATTTGTCAATGTCTTCCAAAGTGTTGAATTCATTAGAGAATAGGCCTTCATAGCACTGTGTAATTATCCATTTGATTTCATTAGGATCCGTTGTGATGTCCTCTGTTTCATCCCTCATCCCTGCAATTCACATTTGTTCTTTCCTTTCTTTGGTTAAGTTTGCAAGTACACTGTCGATTCTGCTAATCCTTTCAAAGAACAATCTTTTAGCTGCATTAATTTTTTCCATAGTTTTCTTATTTTCCCTCTCCTGAATCTCGGCCCTGATTTCTATTATTTCTTTTCTTTTGCTTTTAGTAGGACTGTCCTGTTGACTCTGCTTTAGTTGCCATAAACTGTGTGCCAGCATATCGACCATACATCTTTCTTTTTCGCCCGTGCATGTATTACTATGAAACTTCCTCTGCTAACTGCCTTTGTTGTGTCCCATAAGTTTTAGCACATCGTGATCTCATTCTCATTGGTTTCTAGAAATTTCCTAATTTCATCTCTGATCTGGACCAGTACTCACTTCTATTGCATAAGAATTATTCATCCTCCACTTCTTTGCTCTTGTTTCTTCATCTTCCATTTGTTGAATCCCAGCCTCATTAACAGGGATCACAGAGAGACGTCTATATGATATCCATGTGCTTGAATTTATGAAGATTCGCCTTATGCCCCAGGATGTGGGGTTTCTTCCAATATGTGCCACATGGGTTTGAAAAGAATGTTAATTTTTTTGGTATTTGGATTAAAAGCTCTGTAAATATCTATCAGGTCAAATTGTCTACCTGTAGTGTTTATATCTCTAGGCTCCTTGTTGAGTTTCTTTTCCTGTGGATCTATCTTTCTCAGAGAGTGGTGTGTTGAAGTTGTCATCCACTATAATTGTTGAGACTGTGATTTTTTTTGTCAGTTTTTGGACTGTTTGGTTGATGTATTCAGTAGAACTCCCCTTCAGGGAATATATGTTTAAAATGTTTCTTGAGTCTTTGTCTACCATCCCCTTGACCATTATTTAGTGTCCCTCCTTATCTCTTTTTATGGTTCACACTTTGAGGTCAATTTTTTCCAAGATTAGGATTGCAACTCCTGCTTTTATTGAATGACTGTTTGTTTGGTATGTCTTTCTCCAACCTTTAGTCCTTAGCCTTTCATTTTTTTTTTTTTGTAGTCTTATGATGTGTCTCCTGTAGGCAGCATATTGATGGGCTGTGTTTTCTATGTCAGTCTGCTAGCTTCATTCTTTTAATCCCTGAGTTCAGCCCAATGATCTCCAGGGTTATTATCACTATCTGTGGACTCTGTGATGTCATCCTTTACCTTTTGTGTTCAGTGTTTTCTACCTCCCATTCTTATGAGTGTGTTGCATGTGTTTGTAGTTCATTTTTTAGTTCTTTCCACCCTTAAGGCAGTGCTATTTTGGGATCTGTTTTTCTTTTGTTGCCTTCTTTGTGGGATTGTTTTATGAGGCTGTCTCTTATTTATCCTTTGTGAATGCTGTTCTTCTGCCCATGCAGGGTCAGCAAGGATCTTTTTTATTGCTGGGTTTCTTCTAAAGTATTCTTTGAATTTGTCCATGTCTAGGAAGACTCTTTTCTATCTGCCTTGATTGATAGTTTGAATTCTTGGCTTGCCTTACTTTCCTTCAGTTTGGGGAATATGTTACTCCCCTCTCTCCTTTTCTTCATAGTGTCCATCCATAAGTCTGAGCATATTCTTATCTGGAAAAACTTTACATGCCATTGCTTGTTTTTCCTAGCTGCTTTCATGATTTTCTCTTTTGCCTCAAAGCTGGGTAGCTTAACTATTATGTGTTTTGATGACTTCTTCTTGGGATTCAGTCTAGTTGGTGTTCTTTTAACCTCCTGAATGGTTGACTGGTTTTCATTCATTAAGCTGGGGAACTTTTACTCCAAGAATTCTCTCACGATTGTTGCAGATGACTTCTTTGTTTTGTCTTCCTCCAGTAATCCAATTATTCTGATGTTGTTCCTCTTCATAGCAACATATCTAGCTCCTAGGATTTCTTCCACTTCCCTGATGATCTTATTAGACTTCTGTTCACTTTTTTAAAGTCTGGTTGGGTTGGCTATCCTCTGGGTCACTTGTGCTATTCTCTGCCTTCTCCAATCTCTTGACGAAGTCATGAGTCTGCTACTGGTTTTTGTCATCTCATCCCTAAGCTCTTGTATTTTCCTTTTGGTGAATGAGCTTTATCCCCTTTATCATTATATCCTTCTTCTTTATTATTTCTCTCATATCCTGTATGACTCCCGGAGCATTCTGAACATTTCTTTCTCTGGCAGATCAATGTCTGCTTCTTCTGTGCAACTTGTTAGGTTCAGGACATCTTCTGCCATTGCCTTTTGTTCTTCCTGTTTTTTCATTGAGGTCATTGGTGCTGACTGCTGTTTGTGTTGCATTATTTTAGAAGCACCAGTTGCCATTTTACAGGGAGTCAAAGAGCACTGACTCTTTCTGGAAGACACATAGGAATGCTTCTGCAACTAATTTCACTATGGATCTGACCTACTATTTTATCCTCCTGTGTCTTTATTTCCCTTATCGATCTGTATTCTATTTTTTGGAGGGTAAGTTGGGTGGAACTCTCAGGGGTCACTGGTTGGGTGGTTGTGGACCCACTAGAATGGCACTATGGTGGTGTGGCCCACCACAGCTTGTGGCATCACACAGGGTTTACAGGGATGCCTGCCATAAGGGGAGTGTCACAAAAGGCTGGAGGGTTTCCTGTCTTGGTGTAGACTACCTCTAATTGTGTGAAGAATTACCCAGATTAGGCAGAGTGCTGAGGAGGTTGGCCAGAGTTTCCAGCAGCAGTGTGAAATATTGGTTGAAATGCCTTAGACCATGTGAGGCACAATGGCAACCAGAAGGGAGTTCCCTTAGTCTTGAGGAACTACAGAGGATGGATAGGAGCTCACCCAGCCATGCAGGCATCATTTCCCCCAAAGAAGTTAGATGGGGTTTTTTCAGTCAAGTGTCAAACACTGTAGAAGGTGGGTTGTCAGAATTTTCCTGGATGAAGTTGAGTAGGATTCCCCTGGTGGTGGGTGGGCATGCTTTACTCTACCTTGGGGTATGCTGCAGAGTGGAGTGTCCCAAATGGATGGAGGGCAGACATAAATGTCTTAGGCTAAGGGTAGTGGCCTGGAGGTGGTCAGTGGCATGAGAGAAAAGTGAAGAGCAAAAGAAAACAAACTAAGCCCACAGAGCTGTGGGGTGATAGAGAAAAGTGAGGAAAACAAAAGTAACAATATATCTGAGTCCCAATCCATGACCGTGGGGCTGGAGGGCTTTAATCCTTTCCCCAAGGTCATGGTAAGCTGTGGCCTGTGTTAAGATAGCAACCCTGCACCAGCCCCAAATGATCCTGACTCTCACAGAGACAGTGGCAAGGCTAAGGTTAATCGCTAGAAGGCCTCCACTATGGTAAGCCAAGAGACCCTAGCCCCTCCAAGCCTAGTGGATCTGTGCCTACATATCTTTATGATGCTCCTTTTTTGACTCAGCAGTGTGGAAGTTTCCTCTTAGTAATTCTCTGCACTAATTTATGTGGAGTCCCTGTGCTGTGTTACTCAGTCACCATCTTCCTGGAAGTCCCCTTCTGTTGGTTTGAATGACTGCCTGGTCTACGTACAGATTCTACACAAACAAAATTAGCAGTTGTGGGATCCCCATTGTTTGCAATGTCATCCATGATTTGTTATTAAAGCCAATGCTTTTGTATAATCGTTAAAACACATACAGATATGTTTCTCTGCTTTGGGCCAAGATTCATCTGAAATCAGCAATGATATTCCTTATTCCGTATCCACTTTTGAATCTAGATTAAATTTCTGGCAATTCCTTGTCAATGGATCACTGCCTCTAAAAGTGTGACTGTTTTTACGTTCCCTGGACCAGACCCTGACTTATAGAAATCCTATCTATAACAGAATGAAATATCGCCCAGTCTTGTGCCATCCTCACAACTGGTCTTATAGTGAATCCATAGTTGCAGCCCCAGTCAGTCCATCTTAGCAAAGGTCTTCCTCTCTTTTGTTGCACCTCCGCTTTACCAAGTATTGTGTCCTTTTCCAGGGTTCTCCTGATACCACATCTGCGGTAGTTACATAAATCCATAGTGATTTGATAACTAAGTGTAGGGGTGGAGCCTAACCTGTCAATCAGGTCACAGTCTGATGGTGCTTCCTTGTGGGCATGGCCTTCTTTAAGAAGGATTCTAGAAATATCCTCTGCTTCCCCTTTCTGTTGAGCCAGGGGGAGCTACACTGAGATCTGATTGAGTCCTATGATGTAGCCATTGCCATTATATCCAACAGATCTTGCACTCACCTACCTGTGATTTTCTTGCTTTATGCATCCTTACATGTGGCTATGTGAGTCTAAAGAGAGATTATGGACTAGTATCAGACTTATGGACTAGTGTCAGGCTTATGGACTTGGTCTGGATTGGTGGGGAAGTTTGATTGATGTTTAATTACTTCTGGATATAAAGCTCTCTCATGCACATATATGAGTAGCTCTGGATTTTGTTTCTCAAGTCAACCTGGTCTAAAAAAATTTCCAAATTACTTGAGGTTAAGTCTTACCTTCCTTGCTTCTAAGGAACATTCTGGCTGTATTTATCCTTAAACAGATGTTTTCTCTCTTGGCAGTCCATGGTAATGGCTGCATCTCTGCCTAAAATCCTAAGAAGGTCTACCCTGTGATTCACACAAGGGAACCACTCAAAGGTTCTACTCACTGTCCAGCTTTTGCATGCATATAAGTCAAGGCTTGCATCAGGTGCACTTTAGCCCTTAGTGTTTTTTTTTTCTTTCTAACATTTTAAATAATGCTTTTTAAACATTGCTATCTGCACATATACACCAAATACTATTGGATCTTCTGGGGTACATAGCTAAAGCAGTCAAGTATCTGGCAAAACCACATTTGGAATCCACTGAAAGACGCCAAAGTTTTGACTAGAAAACCTAAGTGAGGTCAAGTTGCATGGAAAACACAAAGAACTCCAGTAGGCAATTTAGTTCTTTTGTAGTCATCAGAGGGCATATTTTTTCTTTATCTTGTATAAAGGTATATCTTAACATGTTCCAGATTACTGGAAAAGTCATGAGTTTTTTACAATAATTTTTACTAGCTTCAGAACTTGAGGTTTATTTGTTACCCTCTGGCTTGCATGTGCCATATACAGTTAAAATTGTTGTTTTCATTCTATTCAATCAAAATAATATACTTAATGAAATGGATCAGCCTGATGTACTAAAGATCACTAATTCTCTTTGGACTAGATTAAGTTACAGAACTGTGTCTCAATTGAACAGAGTAACAGAGCAAAACACTCAGAAAACAGATAGAAAAAGAAAGTAATAATTCATTGTCTTACCATTCTAATGGCTAGAAGACCAAATTATAAGCCGTGTTGATTCTTGAGAGAAGCAGCCAAATGCATCACCCACTGCATCACCAAGGCTGCTAGACATGTTGATTCTTTCTGGTGGCTCTGCAACAGAAATTATTCCATGCCCCTTTTTCACCTTGTGCTAGTTCCTCGGAAGGCTTGGCATTCCTTGGCTTGTGGCCACATCACCATCCTTCTGTCTGTCTTGTCTTTCTCTTTTGTAAGATACTCCTTGGGTTGGAACTCTAGTATGATCTCACTTTAACCTAACTGGTAGCATCTTAGGAAACTGTTTCTAAATATAGTCACTTTCAGAGATTATGAATTCAATATATTTTATAATAGGGTAAAATTCAATCCATCATTTTTTTCTATTGCTTTCAAAAATCCATGCAGTGCCCACATGTAAAATGCATTCACCCCAACTAGCATCTCCAACATTCCTAACCCAATCCAACATCAACTCTAAATTCAAAATATCATGTTTTGATTCATTTAGATCAAGTATGAGTTGGAATATCCCAACCAACAGAAAAGTCTCTCTATCTACTGATGTGTGATATCTACAATTTTTCTGCTTCTAAAGTACCGTTGTAAAGTGTGCTTTAAATAGACATTACCATATGAAAAAGGAGAAACAGAAGGAAAAGATGGAATCACAAGCATCAGGCAATTCAAAACCCAGAGAAAAATCTTTAGACTGATGGCATTCCAGCAACTGGTAGGAAACTAACCAAGTTGAACTTTAAGGTCCATTCTGCTCTAGAGTCAAAAATTCTATACAATATCTGCAAGAGATATTTTTTTTAAAAAAGGAAAAATCTTTGTTGATATGGTTGGAGTAAATGTCATAGACTAGGTTCTGAGAGAAAAGATAACAGATACAAGAATTTGATTCTGCAACATTTTCCATTCTTTTTCCCCCCAAGAGTTTTATTGGCACATAATTCACATATCATACAATTGACTTGTTCAATTGTTCAATCACATCAAGGGCAGTTGTATGATCACCATAACATCTATTTTAGAGCTTTCCCCTTGCCACCTTACCTCCCTACCGCCCTCCCCACCCCCTCATGGTGACATCACTTTCAAATTGAGCTGTGCAATCCCTAGTGTTCTAGTGTTCCCTTCCCACCTTCAATGTTCACTCCTGAAATCCCCTTTCCCTTCCCACTGCCTACCCCTGGGAGACAACCTCCCCTCCCAAATAGCAAGAAAAATTGCACTGAAGTGGTAAGGATAAGATCATATTAGTATAAGGCAAAAATACAAGTTATGAATAAGAAGGAGAAGACCCTCCATCAATGTTCAAAAAGTCAGGGAAGAAACTTCTGTTGTGAGACATTTAAGAGATACTTGTACCCAGTACTAATTCAGGTCATGTCTATAAGGAGCATAACAGGCCTGGTACTGCATTCTATACTGCATAACATTCTTTACTGCATAATCAGGATTTCAGTGGTCTCTGCCTGCTAGTAAGACTCTTCAGGATGCTTGTTTGGCTTGAGTGACTCTTTAAGTAGCTTGGTCTGACGGACACCCTGTAGAGGAAATAGCTTCCACTGAATTGGTTGTTCATAATTTTAGCTCTGATATTTTTCTTTTCACGTTATTCTTGAATTTTCATCTTTGGATCACATAAGGTTATATGCTTCTTCTGTGTGGTTTAGTTTACTCCTCACTTAGATGACTTCTTGTTTGAAGACAAGCCTTTAAGACCCCAAACACTATTTCATTTGAAAGATGGGCACTATAAACTTTATTCACCACACTTTGCAGAATCACCTTTATCTTCAGTGATCATTTCATAATACAGAGTATCAAGCAGGGGTCATACTTTAAAAACTGAATGTTCCTAATTTGGAGCTAGGATTTAGTATGAGCCCAGAATTCATTTGTGGATCTATGCTTTAAAAAAATTCTGTAATTTAGAAAATAATATATACAATGGTGTACCTAAAACAGTGAATCTTTAAAGCGCTGTGTTTAAATGTCTTTACAAAACCACCTTATCATTTTTCAAGTACTACCAATTATACTTAATACATTTGTCAAAACTGCAATTCCAATCTTGGAAAAAAAATTTTAAATCATCTGTTTGGATAGCTGACAGCCCATCCTCTTTTTTACTTTACTCCTGTTCCATGGTCAAATTGCTGTCCTTTTACATCCCTCTTCACTCACATAAACAAAAAGAATCACGTGAAGCAAGGTTGGGTGAATAAGGTGTATGAGGTAAGAGAGTCATCCAGCTTTTTTCCAAAAACTAGTGGACTGAGATGGCTGTGTGAACAGGCGCATTGCTGTAGTGTCAAAACCAGTCCCCAGTTTGCCACAAATCAGGTCTTTTTTTTTTTTTGTCACACATGGTTATGTTATCTTTTCAGAATCTTTAAATAGAAAGCTTAATTAACAGGCTTACCTGGTGGAATGGACACCAAATGAACTATTCCCCTCAGATAAAAAATATAAATGAACATTGTCTTGCTCTTTGATTTTACTTGATGAGCTTTTTTGGGGGGCCAGGTGATGGCTGTTCCCCTAAGTTGGCCATCACAACAAACCAGACTTGAGTAAAGGTGCTTTAATGAAAATATTCACCGGGACCAGAGAGAATCTTTCCAGGTGATGCCACTGGGTGCACTAACTCAGAGCAAGTTGCTAGATGATCTCCTATTGGGAAAAGTGTGTCCTATGAAAGTTCTGCAAAGAGGAGCTTTGTGTGTGTGTGTGTGTGTGTGTGTGTGTGTGTGTGTGTGTGGGAATGTACTCCCCTCATATGTCATATAAATCGGCAGTTCAATCATATCAATATAATTGTATGATTTCTTCCACAATCAGTCCCCAGACATACTTTTCCTTTTTGGACTTCTTGAAGCCATTTCTGTTTTACCTCTCCCATCCCCCATTATAGTGCTTGATTTTCTATTCTTAATATATGAAGCATCTTATGTATCTAAAAACACAAAAGCTAATTAAATTGTGTTTGCAGATTTCATTCAGATTCATTAAGATATTTCCAATGAATTTTAAAAATTGAATGTAATGGACATATGGGCTAATATTGGATTTAAGCACTTTATCCGGACTGGGCTGAGATGTTTTCTCAATATTCAATTGCTCTTTGATGTAGATTTCCCTCTTCTAAAAAAAGTTGAGTGTAAGATAGCACAGCTGATACAAGATCTGGGCTCAGAAGCAACCTCATGACTCCTTTCCTCATATTTCACATTAACTGCAGTGCTGAAATGGAATACAGTTCACATTGTTTCTGGTCTTAGATTCTGTGCTAAAGAGTGGATTTAGTAAAGGACATAATCTGTCATTTTTGTGCCTACAGAATTATCCTAAAAGTTTGGGCACAATTGGGTAAAACAAGGTTAGTATTGATCAAAGCTCCATTACTCATAAGGCTTCAAATGCAGTACTTACTTAGCCTCTGAAAAATTTGTATCTGCAAGAAAATCAGGAGGACTGATCTCCCAACTGCCTTCACATCACGTTGTGGGAGGTGCAGACCAAAGGTGAGTTTACACATCAGTGACTAAAGTTTCCTGCCACTAAGCAGAAGAAGTCACTCATGAGCAGCGTCCCTAAACCACAACTACAGGATGTGGGCACAAGCCCTTGTATAATTCTTGGCTGATAGCCAATGTGCATTCATCCCTTTGTAAACACTTAGGCTTTTCTTCTTCTTTTTTAACCTTTGAAAACCGCAGGCATTAGTCTCTTTCTTTCTTCCCGTTGGCATGAGACCTCCTCTTTGCTCCAGCTCGGTCTCTTGTGTGTACAAAATTTCTAAGAAGCTCTTAGGCTTGAATTTAATACTTACGTCCTCCCTTCTTTTGCCACACAAAATGCCAAGCAAAGGTAAAACCACCTTACACAACATCTGCCAGCTCTGGTGGTTTCCGCAGCAATGGTTGGACTTTGGGATCAGATAAGAAACCAGAGCCCTCTATGAGTGACCTTAGCCTTTAAGAAAATACAGGGAATATTTGGAAAGTCCCACAAATAACTATAGCCTGTTTTCCTTGTGTCAGAATTAAAGTAGTGAGTATAATATATGGATTTAGATCATATGCTTTTTAATGGGAATTGAAAGATTCCACTGGGAAGACAGAACAGAGACAAGAAATTGGAGGAATTAGAGTTTAGTTTCAATATTACCCATAGCCCATTATGTGCTTTTGATTTAAAAAAATCATAATTTAGGTGTTTTCTATATAGGCATGGACAGCTTAATTCTCAAACGGTATTGACATTTAGCAACATACACCCATGGTCCTATAAGGGTTTTTCTTTTTTCTTTTAAGAAGGAAAGCAGCTCTCATTTCATGTGTTATTTCCCACTAATGGTTCAAAGACCCCAAGTCCCCAGAGAGAATGATGAACCCGGCTTCAGGGTACCCTCCAATCCCCAGTGGGTTTCTCCTCTGCCTCCTTCTATCTCTTTTCCTTGTTTCATTCATCTACACAATAGCCAAGTATCCTTTCACTCTTAGCACAGGTCAGCATCTTCGAGGACTCCTGTGTCCAGGCCAAGGGGATTGGCAGCACCAGATCCGAACTGTGGTGCCACCAGCTCCACACGATCATGATGCAATTGCACCTATGAGGCCATGACAGCTAGAATTGCCATCATCAACAACCCTTCTGGTACCCATATCCCAATAAAATCCCCTTCCAATCCTACGTCCATGATCCCCTTCCGCACCAGGCTTCCCCTCACCTCCTGAATCCAGATGTGCATAAAGACCCCATCAGGCTGTCAGTGCAGCCCCTGCCCAATGCAGCCACATACCCAACCACGCTCCTCTAAAACAAGAACAAACAAAAACACATGGCCATCAAGTCACTTCTGACTCATAGCTACTTTGTAGGACAGGGTGGGTCTTTCCTTGTGAGTTTCTGACACTGTAAACAGGAACAGAAATTCCTGTCTTTCTCCCACACGCGGGTAAGTGTGTGGACTGCAAAATACACTTCATGGGGATTTAATTTCAGATTGTGAGAGGAATTCCTGCATACAAAGAGCCTTCACAAAATGTGTGGAAAAACAGAATCAAATATAATGGAATTATCTCCATGAACTTTTTAAAAAGTCTCCTCATGATCACACAATATCCAAGTCCCATGATGTTCCGATTCACAGTGATATTCCCTTTTAAGTTTACCTCAGTACTGTTGAATCAAAGGAACAATGAGAATAGCTCTCAAAACAAAAGGTCACAAAGTAGCCAACCTGTGGCACTGTTCTCTTTCACCAGAAGATGGCCCAAGCCAAGACTCCAAAGAGACGCAAATTGACCTCTGGTGTAGCAGGCTTGGTCAACCCTCATAGCTTTCCCTATTGTTAATGTTAGATAATGCATTAGTCTTGTCTGTATACCAAAAATGTCTGACATCTTGACACAGAAAACCAAGTTCAAATCATCCCACTGCAAAAGATAGACAATTCAGCAAAATAAACAACTTTTTGTTATTATTGACCCATATATATTGGAAGACTGAGCAAATTGACAATAGAAGTGCTCAAAATTTATCTGAAAGGAAGCAGATTGAAGAGCACCCAGTTGAAATTGCTATATTCTGTGAAGATCAGAAGTAGATGATGTCCAACCATATGATTTTTGTGATGATAAGCTATGGACTGAATGTTTCTTGTGTCTGTTCTTCACCAGTTAAATCTAAAATGTCCCTTGGTAGTACAGTTCAGATTATAATCTGAAGATAAACCCAGATATGCATACACACATTTACAAAAACATATATGTTAAAATATGTAATATAATACACAAACATATATACATATATTTATATACCTATATGCTTGAGTAAAAGCCAACCCAAATATCAGGCAAGGCGCTTAATTTTACCACAAAAGCTGCATTAAAAATGTGCTGAAGGGAACTTGAAACACAGGAAATCCAGGATAGATGATCCCTTCAGGACCAGTGGAGAGTGTAACAATACCAGAAAGATGGAGGGGAGGTGGGGGAGAAAGGGGGAACCAATTATAAGGATTGACAGACAACCTCTTCCCTAGAGTACAGACAACAGGAAAGTGAGTAAAGGGAGAGCTCAGGCAGGTTAAGATATGACAAAATAATAATAGTTTATAAATTAGCATGGTTACATGAGGGAGGGGAGAGTGGGGAAGGAGGGGAAAAATGAGCTGATACCAAGGGCCCAAGTAAAAAGCAAATATTTGGAGAATGATGAGGGAAACAAATGTACAAATGTGCTTGACATACAATGGATGTATGTACAGATAGTGCTAAGGGTTGTACGAGCTCCCAATAAAATGATCAAAACAAAAAATCTTTTTAAAAACATGCTGACAATATCCTTTTTTTTTGTAGCTACCTGCTGAATTTAAAGAAAAATAGGTTAAATCAATTGTCAAATGAGAAAACAATTATTCATAGATCCATGGTGATCAGAAAACAATTCCTGAAAAATATACCAATAAGTCAAATTTCATTTTCTTGGGTATAGCTCTTCATGCTAAGTAGAAAAATATTTTTATTTAATAAACTCACTTATTCCTATTCAGAGGAGTGCTTAATCTTTATGAAGCAGGCAGAAGTGATATAATTGACTCTGCTCTTCAGAAAACAAACATTAGAAAAGTTAATGTAACATCCCATGATCTTACTAATTCAGTCATTCCCAAAGAAATGACTATCTGTCCTATCATATCCATCTATCCTGTCAATAACCAAACATCATACTAGCCTTCATCAAGTGATTCTGACTCGTAGAGACCATGTTGTTGTGGTTATAGTGCCAATGGGTCCATTAGTTGCAAATGACTCAACTCAGAGTGTCAGTATGTACAATGGGAAGAGGCACTGCCTGGTTCTGCCCCATCCTTGCCACTGTTCCCATGCTTGAGTCCACTGTTGCATCCATGGTGCCAACTGTCTTATCAAGGGTTTCCCTCTTTTCTACTGACCTCTCCACTTACCAGTCCTATTACCCCTCTCCAGGAACTGGTCTCTTCTAATAACATGGCCCAGATACACGAGATGTGGCCTCAGTGCACTGCAGCTCTACTTCCTCCAAGACAGGCAGTTTTGTTCTTTCAGCAGTGCACGGTGCTTCTCCAGAATTATAATTCAAATGCAGTGATTCCTCTTCAGTCTTCCTCATTCAATATCAAACTTTCACATGTATCTTCACTTACCATGACTTGTTTTCATTTTCTTTATATTCAACCTAACTTACATATGAGCAAGTGATAATCGGGCCTGGTTTTATCTGCTAATATTAAAATTCTCCATCGTTTCTTCCCAAAGATCTAGTCAATTTGATTTTTCTGCTTTCCATTTGGTTTTTCAACTATACATCTACCTGTATAGTTGAAAAACTTTTCTTGTGATGACGAAGCAATTCTAACATATGATGTTCAGTTTCATTTCTATAACTGAGGCCTTATTTTCCCATTACTTTTCCCTCTGTTTTGCTTCCAACTTTTTCATTCCAATAACCAATAATTATCAGTACATCTTGACTGTGTATTTGATCATTTCCAGGCTGACAACATTGATAGAATTCTTGCATTTCTTCACCCTTCGCTTTAGTGGGTAGTGTATAAATATGAATAGTGTTTATGGATTTTGTGAGTGTGGAAAGATATTATTTTCTTACACACAGCATTGGACTTCAAGATCAATCTTGAGATTTGCTTTTTGACAATGTATGCAATCCCATTTTCTTGAAATTTTCATTCCTAGAATAGTAGACCATATGATTATCCAATTCAAAATAAGCACTATCAATCAATTTTAGCTCACTAATACCAAAATATTAATTATGATTTATTTCATTTATGTTGACTTCTAGAATTATACTTCATAGATTCCAACTTCCAATTGTAAATTTAAGTCTTTTCAACTATTTTTTCTTATTCTGAAATGTTTCCCCATCAGCAAATGATGTTCCAAAGGCATCACTCCATCTACCTCTATCTGGTTAACTCATTAAGAAGGCATGTTTTCCCCAGTCGTACTTGGATTTCCTATCAACATGGGAGCCTACCTTCTGGCACTGTCTCTGACAATATTCTGCTTCTGTTTATGAGGCTTTCAGTATCTGACCATGGTCTGTTCCTGTCCATTTCGTTTTCCGTGTTTTATTTCTCTGAAGTCAAAGACCTATTCCTTCTTTGTGGGATCTTCTTTCTCTGGAGTTTCTGTTGAAACCTGGATGCTTTGGGTGATCTTGATCATATTTGAATATAACCATGCCGTAATTTCCATCATCAGAGCTACACACAAGCCACCACGATAGGACAAACTAACAAATTGTAGATAGTGAACATAAGAACTTTTATTTGAGAAATAGATTGCTTTAGATTAGATGCTTTTACCTCAGAATGGAGAAATTACATTTGAAATAGCAGGAAATCAGTACTTCCCTGTGATCCTCAGGAATAGGAGCAATCACCTTGCAACCCTATTAATATAGCATTCATTTTCACAATGTCCACCATATATAGTCCTGAGTATTGCATACGATAGGAAACTCACTACTTCAAAAATCACCTCTTTCCTTCTTTAGCATCTTTATTATTAGTTCTTTCTAATCTTAAATTATTGTTCAAATTCACACTTCTTTCTTCCCCACTGGTCACAATCATTCCTTCAGGATCTGTTAATCACCTTAAGGACTATAGATGGCTTCTTGCAATGTGCAGGCAGTTCCTTTGTTGTCTCTGAGTGCATTATTCTCTATCCTAAGCACTCTTGATTTCTTCAAATGTCTATTTTATTGACATAGGATAGACCTGAGGGCTAAGGAACGTCTCCCTCCTCACATCCTTTTGACATGCTTCCATTGCTAATACTGAATTGTCTCCTTTACAAAGTCATTTGGCAATAGTACAGAGCTTAGCTTGGGTTACAAGAGGGGCAAATATGCATTGAAAAGTCAATTGTCAGGCTGATCCTTAAATGGTAACTCCAAAGAATGTGGTGGGCAATATCAGAGCCTTCAGCCAACAAATGCCACTTTCTTGCAGCAAGCAGTGATTTTCGGGCAGCAGTATTGTAATAATTTGCCAATTATGCCTGCTTCAGAACCACTGCCAAGACAATCCAATGCTTTCCATTCCACTACTGTTGACAGGACAGCTAAGGATTTCAACATTTCCTTTTAGAGTCTGAATAGAAGTCCTCTGCCTTGGGGACTGTAACAATATTTGACATCTTGAGAGAGGAAAAAATGCTTGGACCAGAAAGTGAGACTGGGGAGAAGAGAAATGCTAATGAAAGTAAGCAAAGGCAATAAGGAGATAATTATGCAAAGACTGGCCAGTTTTGAAAGCTTGCACCAAATTGATGTTTGTGGACCTAGCAGAAGACAAATCTGCAAAATTGAAAAAAACACATTATTGGAACAAAAGATTATAGCAATAAATTCCACATATTTATCAAAGGTAAAATAAAACAAAAAATGAAATGGACACTTTTAATTGACTATCAGCTCAGGTGTCTCAACTTTGTATCTAGAGACAAGGGGAACGATTATAATAATATTTAAAGTTTTGTTCAATAGTCAAAGCTCATTAAAATAATTAAGTTGAAACTATAATTGAAAAGAAAATAAACTTAATGAGATGAGAACAGATGAAATAATGCCATGGGTTGTTCAAAATGTAACATATATATGGGGAGAGACAAAGGATAAATATAAGGGGGAAGTCAAAAGGGATAGAGTGAGTTGAGGCAGCATTTTTTAACTCATGTTCCCCCAAATCCTTTGTGATCTAAGGAACCCAATGGGGAGATCTAAAAGGAGAGGGGGCAGGACCTCCCCACCTCTACATCAAACAGTAGGCCATGCTTTTTGCATACCCAGGTTTACCTAACTTTAATTTGAGGAATGCGTCAGCTATTCAAAAACTACTTGAACAATAAAAATAACAAAAAAAATTATCAAAAGAAAGGAACCATGGAAAGTTCTTAAGTAGGGAGTGATATTTTTGAATTGTGATTTAGGAATCGGGTAGTCAAGTGTCAGCTAGGTTAGAATAGGGTCAGTTTAGGAGCAGACATCTTGATGAAAAAGTTATAATAATCATCCAACTTCACAGTGTTAAGTTCTTGATTTGAGGACATAGTTGTGAAAATGGAAATTAAAAAAGAACGTGAACATTTTTAAAGAAAAAAATAGGTTCAATGTGTGTGCATTAGGTACAAGGTTAATTTACACCCATGTACAATATTTTAGGCTGAAAAAACTCAAAATGAATGGATGTCAGGGATGGCTGATTGGGGCAGTAAACATGCCACAGAGAAATCAAAGGTTTGAGGATGGTGAATATGAAAGCCATTAGAACATCAATGAAGAGATAATGATACCTAACAGCAGGAATGTGAAACTGAATTTAAGAAGATGCATCAGGGATGAGAAAACGTATTTGGAAGGCATCCCCATAAAGGTGATAGCTAAGACAATAGGAAAGAATGACACTGAAGGGAGAGAAAATTATGAACCTTAGAAAACAAGACGAATAAGTAATCCCATAAGATCTGTCCAGGGTTCACGCTCAGGCACTCATTTGATAGCATTCTTTGACAGGCTCATTAATATTGATATTTTTAATTTTCAGGAAATTTGGTAATTCTGATATGAGGTCTCCAATGGTATCTATCCATCCCTCAAACCAAGCTTCTAAACCCCTAGAGATAATAAACATTAAAGACCGTAAAATACTACTTGAAAATAATTAGGTATTGTTGGGAGGGAAAAAATGCCCAAATATACAGTGGAATGAAAAGAAAACTTTAATAAAGGTGTAGGTTCTGGACCATGTACTTATACTTGAAAAGAAGGGGTCTCAAAAACCAATACTCCCACGGGCAAGGGAATAGCCAAGTTTGTTGCGGTTTCCAATAAATGACATCAGACCCATGTAGGTCTCAATCAGAATGGGTTCCATGATCACCCTAAATTGCTTTTCGCTTCCAGATCCTTTGCAATTCTTGTGGGCTTTCTCGATAGCTGGAACAAGTTTAGATGTCAATCCAGGCAACTGAAGAGATACAGAAAACACAGAATTAGTGTTTGCATGGTAGAATGAGGGTTACCTGAGCCAGTCTTCTGAGGCTGTAGTGAATCAGTTTTTTTCTCACTTCTTAAATGAAATCATCTCTCAAAACAAGTAATATAGCTTCTGTCAGTCTTTTAATGTGCTAATCTCAATAACTTATGGCATAATAAAATGATCTTGCTTATTTATTTTTATTATTGATTTATACTGTGTACAACATTAAAAATCTGTTCAACAAATATTTACTGATTTTGATTATGAATCAGGCAAGCTCTCTAATGTTGCTGAATATTTAAAAACAATTAAGAGACAGTTTCACCACCAAAATAGTGATATTATAAGATAGAAATTTTATTAAGAAATGAACATGTAGCAGTTATACCAAGTTCATTTTTTTTTCACTTGAAAAACACGGGTTTATATGTCTAGTTTAGTGCCAGGGTGGCAGAACTCAGGAATTAGACAATATCCAATCTGGTCCCCACCTCAGATCACCCCTCACCCTCCTACAAATGTAACATTGTACAAAACTGTATTTATAGGAAAACCAATTCAAAACTTAGGAGTGTATACAAAAGGAGACCAGAGTTCATTTTTTAAAAGCAGTAAAGGAAACGCACATATTGATAAAGAGGCACAGAAAGTGAGAAATCATTCTTGATTAAGGGATCACCAATGGCTTAAAAAAGATTATCAAAATAATACTTTGGCTGAGCCCCAGTGACATAATTGGCTGAGTGCAGGACTGCGGCCCGTGGGCTTAGCAGTTCAGATCCAGCGGCAGCTCTCAGAAGCAGCGCTGGGTAGCTCCCACGACCACCAGAAGGCCATGATGCCCCCCCCCCCAAAAAAAAAAACAAGAAAAATAAATAAAATAATACTTGAGGATCATTAAATATTTAACAGGTAGGAGGGGGTAACGGAAGGTCTGTTAGGTAAGGCTTAACAAACCACTAGAGGACTCTGATGGAATATAAGTATGGAATTATTCATGGTTATATTTGCCATAAATAATGATAATCTGACTGAGAGTGAAGACAACAAAAAAGATTAAGTGGAGAAATCTAAATTCTTGACAAAATCATTGGTTTTTAATTGAAACAAAACAAAAACATCCTTCATTTTGTCAAGTCAGGATAAAATGGGTATTTCCATTTGCTTTCAAAAAATTCTAGGGCTGAGCCCCGGTGGCGTAGTGGTTGTGCGTGGGACTGCGGCCCACTGGGACGGAGGTTTCAATTCCAGCAGTGGGGCTGGGCCTCCTACTCCCACCACAGGAGAGCAGTGATGCCCCCCAAAAAACAAAACAAAACAAAAAATTCTAAAGAGCATTCCAAACATTTTATTAATGAGGACGTGAATCAGAAGATCTGATATCTTTGTTTTTCCAATGACCCTTTTACAACAGTTTCATTTTCTACCCATATGAATAACTGAAGATTTAAAACCAAGGATCATAGGAGATGGTTGCCCACAGACACTTCACTCCCTACTTTATGGTAAAAAGGAACCTTGAGAATAAGGGCCTGCACAAAGTGTGAACAAAATCTGTTTCCTAGGAAACTGGTTTACAAGTCTAAATTAAAACTTTAAAGTTCATATCAAGTTCAGTGCAAATTATTAAGTATCCTCTATAAAGAGACCATTGTTCTACTCAATTCTCTACAAGGAAGTCAGTTTTTGCTTTAAGAGACAAACACAAGAGTTTCTGTTTGTACTGACAGTGATTCCCAATAGCTTTTCTCCATGATCCAATTTTTTTGGTTCTGGATTCCTGTGTGATACCAAAATGCCCTATAAAAAAAACCCCACTTTTCCCCTTTAGGCTTGAGTGAACTTACTAATAAGAAAGTAGTATATAAAATTTTGAGTACATATATTATTGCTAGATGACCTAACCCATAAACAACAATCATCTCAAATAAAACTTCTGCAATTAATTTACTTTGTGGTATTAGAAAACCCACTCAAAACCCACTTGAGCCTCAGGTTGGGTTTCCAAGGGGGGAAAGAACATTGAAAGGTTAGGAGCTCTGTTAGTCTAAGCCAAAGATTGGTTTTTTGAACGCACATAGCCACTCCTCAGAAGAAAACTCCTACTTTGTTATTATTGTTGGGTTTCTCTTTTGGTTGTGCTTTGTTTTGCTTTATGTTGTCTGTTTCTCTGTATATGAAATGGAAGGCATCCAAAGAGGCAGGAGTTTCTGAGGAGCCCTCGTGGTTCGTGGCTAGGTGTTGGGCTGCCGTCATCATGGTCGCAGCGAGAAAGCACCATCAGCTCCGCAGGCAAATGGCATCTTCCCCCAGGAAACAGTTACCATCTTGGAAACCGTGTGGGTTCCTAGCAGCCAGAGTTGGCTTTATACTTGTTTGGGGATGGAGTAGGGGTGAGCAGGGCTATGACAGGGGAAGTTTGGAGGGAAATGAAGAGTTTCATAATAAGTAGCACAAGAAAGGTAAAGACATTCTAATATTTATTGTAGTGATAATTACAAAACTTTTCTATATGATTAAACTACTGAATTGTATGCTATGTGAAGGACAGGTCAATAGAAGTACTGAAAACATCATTCAGTAGGAAGACTGCTGGGGGCAAGATGTTCAATAAAATCATGTTCAGAGTAATTTGCATTGCTAAATAAACAAATTGTATGGGCTGAGCCCCGGTGGCGTAGTGGTTGTGCGCGGGACTGCGGCCCACTGGAACGGAGGTTCAATTCCAGCAGTTCAATTCCTACTCCCACTGCTGGAGAGCAGTGATGCCCACCCCACTCTCCCCCCAAAAAATAAAAAAACAAAAAAATAATAAAATTGTAAAAAGGTGGCAACGGAAAACCACCCTATGGAGCAGTGCTACTCTGAAGCCCATGGGACCCTCGGGGTGGAGTGTGAACCGAATCAAATGAGAAGTAAACGCAGTTAGTGAGTTTGATACTGAAACAGCATAACATTTACTAGTGTACTTCTATATTTATGGATTTTTTTCAAATAAACTAATGTATTTATCCCTCTCTACTTTTCTTCCAAGTAACAGTTGAAAATGTTAATCTAAAAAAACAAATTTGCACATCCCCTGAGGTGAAAGAATGTCACAGCAGGTAGTGTTCTACTTATACTCAATGCGTTTCAACCTATAGCAGCAAAGAGGGATTGATGACAATTCCTGTTACTTCGACGTGACCTGTGCCTCCGCGGAGGCCACGGCAGGAATCTAAGTTTGGTGTCACAGAGTGCAACACCTCACAGTCACACAGCTCAGGGCTGCCAGCGTGAGACGTTTGCGGAGGAGCTCCTGCCTTCCTTTGAGTGTGCACCACCAAAAGCTTTAGTGAGTTGCCAACGGTAAGCCTAAGGACAGACTTCTTTTCAGCTTGGGAAACAGGAAACTAAAAAGGAAGACACACATTAGACAGGGACTTTTAAATGCTGTGTCTTAGAACCATGCCGCTTCAAGTTCTGAAGTAATTTTAAAGTGTATCGATTTCAACCGCACCTCTAGAATTTTAATTGTTGGGGTCACATCCTCATGAAGAAGTCATACTCTTCTACATGGACACTTTCATTGCCAGGAAGAAACGCACTGTATAATTCTGGGTAACTTCTTGGGGCTAGGAGGAAGTGACTTCTATGTCCCACCAGTTACTGGTAGTGAAATCTTGGAAAAATCATTGAGACTCATGGAGTTTCAGTTCATTCATCAAAAATGGGAAAACAATAATAATATAACAAGTATAAATATAAATCTCACAAAACAATTGTAAAAATTTATGAACGCATTAAAAATGTGTTATAAGCCATCTTCATATAACTGCACATACTCTTATTTTCAGAGT
>PVJH01028856.1:14622-26915 GCA_004026705.1 Nesogale talazaci | reverse complement strand
GCCGATGCCCTGCGCTTCCACAGCCAGGCCCGGGACCTGCTCTCCTGGATGGATGGCATCGCCAGCCAGATCGGGGCAGCGGACAAGCCCAGGTACTCCTCACCCCTGCCCAGGCTCCCATCTACCTCCGGGGAGCCTCCCCCGGCCCAGCAACAGCCCCCTGACTAAGAAACGATGGCAGTCAGTGCCCCCCCTGGCCTCTCAGCGGGCAGTCAGGCCAGTGGCCATTTGGTATGCTTTTCGGGCGCTCTGGGCCTCAGCTTCCCCAGCACTCTTTGAGATGCTTTGTGTGTACTAAGACCTCTTAATTGCAGTGATGCCCCACCCCCAAAAAACCCTCTTAATTGGGCCACTGGGGGCCCACAGGAGGGAATATTCTCTGACCCTATGTCCTTCCTGGTGGCTCAGCAGCTAAAGCACCCAGCCGCTAGCAGGAAGGTCAGGGGTTGGAATCCACCAGCCCCTCTGCAGGAGAGAGTTGAGGCCATCTAGCCTGCTTCTGGAAAGATCACCGCCTTGGGGACTCGATGGGGCCATTCCCTTCTGTCCTGTAGGGTCACTCTGAGTCAGAATCGACTTGAGGACAGCAAGCGTCCCCTGTCCATGGGCTGTCCCAGAGCAGGACGGGCTGGACTCAGGATGGGAGGGTGTGTGGGTAGGGGAGTGAGGGGGACTGTACGAGGGTGGGCCTACAGGTAGGCAGCATTTGTAACACCTTGGTGATGGCACCCTGTCGCTTATGATCGTGGCTCCTGGTGGGGTCCTGCAGGGCCCGCCCTGGGACGATAAGGATCAAGCGTCCATCACAGGCCCCGGAAACCCGTGGCTGAGTCCTCTGTACATATCCACAGTGAGAAAGAGGAGCAAGGAGGGTCGCGTAGAAGGCTCAAAGTGTTCCCACCCAGTCTGCCGGCCCTGGGCTGTCTGGGAGGCGCACTGGAGTCGATTCCGATGGGCAGGGCGGACAGTGCTGGATGTACGGCATCATTGCTGTACCTCAGGGCCTTGACCGGCACCTGCCATTTACTCCAGCGAATAGATACCCCGGGGCTGAGTCCCTCCCAAGGGCCAGATAGTGACCAAGCCCTTGCCCTCATCAGCTGACCATCCGAGGGTGGCGGCAGGCAATGCCTACGTGAAGCCATAAGCACATCTATAACTCCAACACGAATATGTGCTATGAAGGCGGAGGGGAGGGAGCCCGGGGGGTGATGTCAGGCCAGGCTCAACGAGGTGTGGCATTGTGAGGGGAGACCTGAATGAAGTGAGGGATGCATCAGGGACCAAGAAGGAGGGGGGCTTTCCAGGTGAAGGGAACAGGAAGGGAACAAAGCCCCCTGATGTGGGGATAGGGAGAAGATCGCCATGGTGGCTGGATGGAGCGAGTGAGGGGAGAGGAGACAATTGCAGGAAAATAGGGGACCTTCAGGGGGAGGGTTGGGCCCTGAAACCACATGTCCTTGCAGAGCGAGGGCTCTTCTGCTCTTGAAGTGAGACCCTTCAGAGTAAGGCAGTGGTGTGATCAGATGCAGTGTGGGGAAAAATGGCTAACTGGCTCCCCGGGACAGTGGAAGTCAAATGCAGACACAGGCAGCCCGGGGGGACAGTGGGGGGTAGAGGGGTGGGCTGGACCAGGGCGAGGACTGTCAAGAAGAAAAACCATGTGATAGGTCTTCAGAATTAAAAAAATCATAATTTCATGACAAACCCTTTCAGACCTTCCCAAAGGTCGAGATGACAGCCTGCTCCTCAGTTTTATCAAGTCGGTGAACCAACCTTTCCTTTCCTTCCACTGAGGAGTTAGTTTCTAAATCCTCTAAGTCTCAGGTTTCTGGCCTGTTTTAAATGGCATCTATTTCGTTTGCCTGAGCAGGGCTGAGGGGCAGGTGAAATTTTCTGCAGTGAGGTCTCTGGAAGGAAGACAGAGTCTTAGGGGTGATTACATGGGGAACCTTCAGGAACATACTAAGCCTCAGGAAATAACAATCCCCATCCGGTGGAGTCTTCTAGAATTGGGAATGCATCTTTAGACATGTGAAGGCAGGAGATGGCAGGGTCTTGAGCATGCCACAGCCGTGAGCCCTCTTTCTCTCATGCCAAACCTTCTGGTAGCGATCGTTACAAAACCAGGGAGAAGCAAGTCAGGTTCTGTCATCAATGGAACCCGGTCTGTCCAGAAAGAACCACTTCCACAGGTGTTTCGTATGAGGAGCGGGAGCACTCTGCCTTTTCCCTCTTATATCCGACGGAATCTTCAAAGCTTCGCAGGTAACTGGCACCTGAAGACTGCATGGCCGGCACTAGCCACAGTCGATGGCCAGGTGTGGCCTGTGCAGAGGACGGTGAAGGCTGAGGTGCTCAGACCCATTGGCAGGGGGGCCTCCAAGTCACGGTGTTGTTGACAAGTGCCCTGAAGTCCACCCTGACTCATAGCGGCCCTATGGACAGCAGAGTGACACCAGGCCTATGCCAGCCTCACAGTGACTGTGCCAGGAGTCCGTTTTTGCACCCATCATGTTAGTCCGTCTCGCCGAGAGTCCCCCTCTTTTGTTCTGCCCCCCTAACTTTACCAAGCACGAGGTCCTTCTCCAAGAACTGGTCTCTCCTGATGACCCGTCCCACATCTTGGATTGTCGTAGCTCTAGGGAAAGTTAGGAAAAACCCATGTCCAGGGCCCGGAAGGTGCTTAGACTCACAGAGGTGTGACTTTAGCACTCTGGAAAGCCGGAACCACTGAGCTCCTGCAAGACCCCCTTGGGCCTTTGAAACCTGATGGGAGAGGTGGGTGGGCCTCTGTGGAACGGACCCTCCCCCAAAGCCTCATTATGCTTTGGGTCTGTGGGATGGGCTGAGGGACTCAGAGGCCACTGCCCACCACAGGGATGTGTCCTCGGTGGAGGTGCTCATGAACTACCACCAAGGACTGAAGACAGAGCTGGAGGCCCGGACGCCGGAGCTGACCGCCTGCCAGGAGCTGGGCCACTCCCTGCTGTCCAACAAGGGAAGCATGGCGGATGAGGTGGGGAGGGGCGCCTGGAGCCTGCCCTGCTCCCCTTGGGCTGGTTGGGGTGGGAGACAGAGCCACACACGGCCCTGATACCGCTGCTCCCACCCACCCCGCTCAGATCCAGGCGCAGCTGGACAAGCTGGTGGCCAAGAAGGAAGACGTGTCGGACAAATGGGACCGCCATTGGGAATGGCTGCAGCAGAGTGAGTGGCCCCTCTTCCTGGACACCTGTGGCTTGAGGTGCAGGGACATAGTCTGCCCCCTCGGGGCTGGGTCCAGAGGTGACCTGGGTCTGGTGTACTTCAAGGAAGTTGGGGTAAGTCACAAGAGTCTGAACCACGCACAGGAAGGCTGCCTTGCCACCAAAGGCGTGTCAGTCACCGTGGGGCTGAAGTGGCACCCTTGGCATAGCCGCCCCCCGCCCCGCCGCCGCCCCTGCAGCTCAGCAGGGTCAGCAGGAGGAGAGGCGCTTACAGTCCCCTAGACTCTGGCAGGTTAGCCCTGGTGGCCTCCTGAGTTACACATTCTCAACTTCGAAGTCGGCAGTTCAAAACCAGGGAGAAAGACAAGGCTGTCAATTCCCGTAAAGACTCCAAACCCCACTGTGATGGTCCCCCACCCCACCCCTGTGCTGTAGCGTAGCGCTGTGGGCTGGACCTGGATGGTTGCCTGTGAGTGTGGGGAAAGGGCTCTGAAGAAGGCAGGATTGGGGTGGGCAGTGGGGACCAAGACCAGAGAAGGCCACTGCCCTCCCAGCCCCCAGTCCCAGCGCCCACCCTGCCCGTCTCCCCTCAGTGCTGGAGGTGCACCAATTCGCCCAGGAGGCCGTGGTGGCCGACGCCTGGCTGACGGCCCAGGAGCCGCTGCTGCAGAGCCGGGAGCTGGGCAGCAGCGTGGACGAGGTGGAGCAGCTCATCCGACGGCACGAAGCCTTCCGCAAGGCGGCGGCCGCCTGGGAGGAGCGATTCAGCGCCCTGCGGCGCCTGACCACGGTCAGCCTCCTGGATCCCGCCCCGCCCCTCCCCTCCCTCTGGAGCCTGGCAGGCAGACTCGGTGGGCGGGGCAAAGCCCTGGGCTGGGGGCAGCCTCCCAGCAGGCTCTGGGCCCAGAAGAGGGGCAGCGCAGACGAGAGGCATCCTAAAGACTGGGGCCCCGCCGGGGGTGGGGAGCGTCTGATGAGAGGCGTGGTGAGTGAAGAAGGAGGATGATCTAAAACAGTGGTTCTCAACCTTCCTAATGCCACAACCCTTTTTTTTGTTCGTTTTTTTTTTTTGGGGGGAGGGGGGAGGGCATCACTGCCCTGGTGGGAGTAGGAAGCCCAGCCTTGCTCCTGGAGAGCTGCTGCTGGATTTGAACCGCCAACCCTGTGGGCCGCAGTCCTGCACACAACCACGACGCCACCAGGGCTCAGCCTCCACAACTCTTACAAGTACCGCGCGTTAACCGATTGCGCCACCGGTGCTTTTTTTTAATGCCGCAACTCTTGAATACAGTGCCTCGTGTTGGGGTGACCCCCGACCATCAAACCATTTTCTTGCTACTTCTTAGCTGTCATGTTGCTACAGTGATGAGTCAGGCAAACCCTTTAAAAGGATCGTTCGGACCCCCAAAGGGGTCGCGACTGACAGGTTGAGAACCGCTGATCTAAAAGCGGTCTTCTGACCAGGGGGGCGGACCCCTTACCTGTAGGCCCATCAGGCTGGTGGGGAGGCAGCCCCGCCTGGCCTGCCCGCCCACCCGCCCACCCCGCTCCGTCCCCAGATCGAGAAACTCAAGGCTGAGCAGAGCAAGCAGCCCCCCACGCCCTTACTGGGGCGCAAGTTCTTCGGGGACCCCACGGAACTGGCGGCCAAGGCAGCGCCCCTGCTGAGGCCCGGGAGCTACGAGCGGGGTCTGGAGCCGCTGGCCCGCCGGGCTTCGGACACGCTGTCCGCCGAGGTGCGGACCCGGGTGGGCTACGTGCGCCAGGAGCTCAAGCCCGAGCGCCTGCAGCCGCGCATCGACCGGCTGCCCGAGGTCCCGGTGCGGGTGGAGCCCGCCTCCCCGCCGGCCGCGCCCGAGGACGTGGTGGTGCCGGTGCCCCGAGCCCCCGTGGTGGCGGCGGCGGCGCCGGCCGAGCAGGAGCGGCCGCGGCCCGAGCGCCGGGAGTCCGCCGACCGCGCCGAGGAGCTGCCCCGACGGCGGCGGCCCGAGCGGCAGGAGTCGAGCGAGCAGCCCGAGGAGGCTGCGCGGCGGCGGCGGCCCGAGCGGCAGGAGTCGGCGGAGCTGGAGGCGGCGCACAGCCTCACCCTGGGCCGCTACGAGCAGATGGAGCGGCGGCGCGAGCGGCGGGAGCGGCGGCTGGAGCGGCAGGAGTCCAGCGAGCAGGAGACGCCCACCAGGGGAGACCTGGTCAAGGGGTGAGCCCCCCTGGATCCTAGCGGGGGTGGAAGGGGGGGGCGGAGAAAGACCCCCGGAGGCTCGGCACGGCCCGCCGCCCGGGGCCGGGATGGTACCCACTTCGCAGAGGTGCAGGAGTGAGCTAGGAGATGCGCCCTGGGCCCCACCTAGGCCGGAGCCTCGCGCGGGCAAACTCCTCAGCGACCCTGGGTCTTTCCTGCCCCTCAGCTTCTAGGCGGGGCTCTCGTGGGCACATGCCCCGGGGCCCCGGGCTGGAGAGCCGATGCCTTTTCCTGGGCTCCGCAGCCCCGGGCTTTAGAGATGACGTAGCCTAACCGGGGCATGGAGAGGGCCAGTTGCTGGGCCTGCACCTGAACCCCCGCCTCGCAGACTCTGGCGTTCATTGCGTGTGCGATACAGATCCGTCCAGGCAGGCGTGCCCCAAGGCCAAGAAAGACACCTTTGGTCAAATATTTCTTAGAGACACCGTGCCATCTCGCGTCCCTTTGGACAGAACATCCATGTGAACATTTGACGAGTGCCCACCCTGACCCGGGTGTGTGCCAGGGGATGGCCCTGCCTCTGCTGCGTGGGGCTCACCGTGCAATGGGGGCCAGCACCTCTCACCCAACAGGAAGGACCCATAATGACAGGGCCAGCCTGGAGGCCCCGGGTGGGGGGGTGGGGGTGGGGGAGAGCATGAATGTACAAAAGCTTGAAGGTACCCCTTCATCGGGACCTTGCTTTCAGTGGGTGGCATAGTGGGTCACACCCGGGACGTCAGCAGTTCAAAACCACCAGCTACTCCTCAGGAGACAGACTGATTCTTTACTCCAGCAGAGAGTTACAATCCGGGAAACCCACAGGGACAGTTCTACCCTGTCAATCAGCCGGATGGCAGGGAGTCAGGTTTCCGGTGTTAGTTAAAACTCAGGGCTTGGTCCCCGGTTTGTAAGAACAGTGGTGCCTAAGATGAGCATCTAAGAGGAGGCCCCAGAAATGGGCAGGGGCCTGGTACTTCTAGAGAAAGGGGTCCCCAAGAGAAAGCACCCCAGTTCCATTGACCCTTTGTCTCCCCTCCACAGGAAGGCCACGCTGGCAGACATCGTAGAACAACTGCAGGAGAAGGAGGCCAGCCCTGGGCACCCTGCCGGTGTAAGTTGGGTTTGGAATGGGTGGGACTGTGGGGTCCCCTCTCCACAGAGGCAGGGGCCAGGGTCCCCTCAGAGAGCAGCAGAGACTCCCAGTGGGTGAAGAGGGTCCTCGAAGGCTCCTGCATTTGCTGCCCTTAGGAAGAGGGGTCAGGGCTGGGACTGGAGATAGACATTTCCATCCTACCCCCAGGAACCTCTGCCCCTAAATTGATCCATCGCTCAGACGCCTCCCACAAATGTCCTGGGCCCCACGTTTCCCCTCAGACTGATGGGGGGAGGACTCCCGACACCCCACCCCCCCACACACACACACAGAGAAGGAAGATCCAGATTCCTTCCACAAAGAGGATACCCCCTTCCTCAAGCCCTCTTCCAAAGATTTAGCTCCCATTCTCGAGGGATTTCAAATACCAATCCTGGCATTTCCAAGAATGTGGGGGTGCGGTGGGGAGGAGCCTGAGGTCTTCGCAGACCCACTTCCAAGAGACTCACTTCCCACCACCAGGCAGACTGGACAGTCGGACCATGACACACCTCCCCTTTCCTTGACAAATGACCCCTCCACCTCGTATGGGCAGCACCTCTCTCTCTCCCCGCCCTCCACACAGCCGTCGCTGCCCCAGCCCCGCGAGCTTCCCCCCGGCCGTCTACCCAACGGGCTGGAGCCGCCTGAGCGGACGCCTCGGCCTGACCGGCCGCGAGCGCGGGACCGGCCCAAACCCAGGCGGCGGCCGCGCCCCCGCGAGGGAGGTGAGGGCGGGGGGAGCCGGCGCTCGCGCTCCGCCCCGGCCCAGGGAGGCTCCGCCCCCGCGCCCCCGCCCCCGCCCAGCCACACAGTGCAGCACGAGGGCTTCCTGCTGCGCAAGCGCGAGCTGGATGCCAACCGCAAGTCTTCCAACCGGTGAGAGGACTGGGTGGGGTCTTGGGGGGGCGGAGCTCAAATTCAGGCTGTCCAATGAGTGAGCGAATGAGTCTGATGAGGCGTGGTACCAACTTGAGGCCTTCGTCCCGGCGGGGGCGGGGCTTGACGAGGGGGCGGGGCTCTACGTGTGCGGCTCCAACCAATGATGGGAGGAGTGGGGTCGAAGCTTACAGTGTCCTGTGCAATAGTACCAGGTGGATGGAGACGCGGACTGGATTAGGCTGAAAGTGAATACATTGAGACTTAACCGACCCAGGACGGGTAGCCAAGCGGAGGCGGAGCCTGAAGGGATCGTCCAATTAAAGAGTAGGATTGGTCCCGCTGGAAGTTACAGGAGTGGGAAAAGGGACAGAACCCAAACTGGGCATCAAATAGTTAAAGCTACAATAGTCCATGCTGGGGGCGGTGGGGGGTGGGCCGGGGAGCGGGCGGAAAAACTAACAGTGACGTATTTATTCTTGAAGTTCAGCTCCTGGTTTCCAAAAATTTTTTTTGTCCAAGTGAGAGACAGAATCTGGATAGAGCTGAGCTCAGCAGGGAAGTTCCTGTGGACAAAGGAAGCGAGGTCTAGACAGGAGACTCCAAGTATTTGGGCAGAAAATGTAAACTGGGGGGGGGGGAGCGATCCACGGTGGGGAGGGGCCCAGGAGGGGCACCCTCAGCAGAGACCAGCCTGGGCCAAAGGCCAAGGCATCCGCATCGTACTGGGACATTTAGACCCTTCTCTTAACTCGGTGGCCTAGTGGCTACTCACTGGCCTGCTAGCCTCGGATCAGAAGTTCAAGGCTGCTCCGTGGGAGAAACAGGACTTTCTAGTCCCATAGAATGCGTCTAGGAAACTCACAGAGGCCGTCTGTTCTGTCCTGCAGGGTGGCTATGAGGTGGCCTTGGCTCGGTGGTGATGGTGTGTGTGTGTGTGTGTGTGTGTGTGTGTGTGTGTGTGTGTACTCGGCGGAGCCCGGCACTGGGCTGCTAACCGCAAGATCATCAGTTCGAAACCACCAGCTGTTCCTCGGGAGAAAGAGAAAGATGCGCAGTATGGGGAGTCCACAGGGAGGGCCGTTCTCCGGCCTTCTAGGGTGGTTAGGACTCGCAATGGGCTTGTAGGCAGTGTGTCTGAGGGCGTTTCCACAGCCATAAGAAAGCCCGCCCACACACCAGCCAAGTGCTCTGATTCCAGCCCTGGTCTCCTCCCCTAGGTCCTGGGTGAGCCTGTACTGCGTGCTCAGCAAGGGGGAGCTGGGCTTCTACAAGGATTCCAAGGGGCCAGCATCAGGGGGGACACACGGCGGGGAGCCACTGCTCAGCCTGCATAAGGCCATCAGCGAGGTGGCCAGTGACTACAAGAAAAAGAAGCACGTCTTCAAGCTCCAGTGAGCCCCGCCCCCACCAGTGGGCAGGCGGGAGGGCCTCCCCCCCCCCCATTCTCCCCAACTCCCCTGGAGAACCTCACGTGGTGGGTGAGTCGGGCCTTTGGCCCAGTTCCTCCAAGCCCTTTGTCCTCTCTTGCAGGACCCAGGATGGAAGTGAGTTTTTGCTCCAGGCTAAAGACGAGGTGAGATCCGGGGACCACTCCCTCCTCTCTGTGAGCCTCGGGAGTGAGGGAGCTGTGGTAGGGGCTCCCCCGAGGTCTGTGATGGCTCGCTCCTGGGCCATGAGTCCGAGAGTGCAGAGAAGGCTGGAGACCCCCCCGGCCCTGGCCTCCTAAGTCGGAAAGGGATGGAAGAAGAGGTACACGGCTACAACAGGAGAGGTACAGGGGTGATGGAGGCAGAGGGAAGTGCAGATGCAAAGGATGGGAGGGGGAGAACGGCACACAGGTACAGTAGGCTGCGGGATAGTGTCCAAAGGGAAAGGGTGTTCTGGAAGGTCCCCAAGGCTGGATGTTGCAGGGCACTATGGGTTATTTGGAAGAGTTTGGGACTTCGTCCCAGGGACACTGAGAAACCCTGGTAGGCTTTGGAGCCAAGGAGATTTATAATAGTGCGTGCATGGTGGATTCTGCGGGCCGCCCTGTGCTAGGTAGATTAAAGAGGTTAAGGATTGGGGGGTCGGAGTCCAAGAGTCTGCCAGGGCAGAGACTCAGGTAGGAGAGGGTGTAGCCAGACCCAGGGTGGGCCTGTGGGGAAGGGATGACGTGGGAGAGACAGGAGTGTGAGTGGATCTCATGGCTGGGGCTGTGGGGGAGAGTCAGAGAGGAGGAGTCAGTGCGGACTGGCTGGAAGACTTTGAACATGAGAGTTGGGCTGAGCCCCGGTGGCGTAGTGGTTGAGTGCAGGACTGCAGCCCACGGGCTTGGCGGTTCAAATCCAGCAGCAGCAAGGCTGGGTAGCTCCCACGACCACCAGAGGGCAGTGATGGGCCCCCCCCCAAATATTTCCTCCTAAAAGGATGACTGTGGGAATTTAAGAACTAGAAGACTTGGTACAACCCCCCAGCAGTGGTTATGGTCCTTGGTTATGGTCGTTAGCATGATAGGGGCAGCATAGTGGATTTTATCTGGGACTGAACCATAAGGCCAACAGTTCAAACCCACCAACCACTCCCTAGGAGAAAGATGAGGTTTGTCTGCTACAGCAAAGCCCATAGGGGCCGGTCTACGGTGTCCCATAGCCTGTGAGTCGGAATCGACTGAATGGTGGTGAGTTGGATTTGGTTTTGACTGTGTAAGATTCATCCACAGCAGCACTCGGGACAAGAAGTCTGGTACCAAGAGCCCCCACCCCCACCCCCGAAACCAAACCCTCAGGCATCAGGTTGATTTCAACAGATGTATCACTGTTTACATGATTAGGATTCTTGCAGTCCCCATTTAATGGATGAGGACACCGAGGTTCAGAGAGGACCGTTTGATTCCAGGTTTTGTTTATGACCCGAGTTGTTCTTCTCCGAGTATAGACTGGTTTCCCTTTCTCCCCTCGCCCCCAGGAGGAGATGAACGGCTGGATGGAGGCCTTGATGAGCTCTGTGGCAGAACACGCAGAGATCGCGCGCTGGAGCCAGACTCTCCCCACAACCTCATCCACCGACGAAGGCAACCCCAAGCAGCAGCGGGAGGCGGGGGAACGCAGGGCCAGTGGGCGCCGGAAGTGACGCCCCTGTCCAGGGGCCTGGCAGGGCCCTCACCGCCCCTCCCTCTCCACTCTGTGGGCACAAAGACACTTTCTCTTCCGAAGGGGCAGGAGCCCCTAGTTCCAACACGGCGGACTTGGCATGACCGGCACTGGAGAAGAGGGGACAACTCCTGCATCCCAAAAAGTGGTGGAGGGAGAGCTGCCCCGATAGCCATATCTCGGCCCCTTCCCACTGGCCACCTCCACCCCAGGTGCTGGGGCTCTATTATTTTTATGCAATAACTGAGCTTGAGGTGGGGCAGGGAGGGGACCAGTTGAGCCAAGTCCTCTGTCCCGACCCCCGGATCCTGGCCCAAGAACCTGGGATGGTGGGGGCAAGAGTTCCTGCCCCCCTCCCCACCCCAGGGATGGGAACGGGGGCGCTGGTGAGGTCCCCTGGACCGTCCAGGGTGCTAGGGGGTGGGGAGGGGACGCCCCCTCCCTGCCTTTACCTCACTTCCAATGCTGCCTTGATCTCTGTCTGGGAGGGGGAGGTAGGGGGAGCCCTAGCCACCGCCCCCCCCCACGCATCCCGCCGCCACCGAGCCATGCGGTTCATTCCTGACTTAGTTTATTTTTGCAAGATGTCAACCTCCCCCTCCCCCCGCCCCGCATCTGCGAAGGCTTTCAATGGGAGGGGGCGTCAAAGCTCAGAATTGTCTTCCTCTCTCCTCCCCCCTGCAGCTGTAAATGACCTTCCTTGAGGGGTGGGGTGAGGGGGAGCCCTCCCCCTGCATGCTTCTGGCTGGAGCTCATCCCTGAGGGGTGCGTGAAGGGATGTGGGCAGCCCTCAGGGCCTCCAGGAGAAGCCGCGGGGGCCCAGGGGTGTGGGGCGGTGTGGCGGGCGCACACTGTAAGTACCTATAATAAACCCTTCGGCTTTGACGGTCTCTGCTGGCTGGTCTGCGTTTTATGGGCTGCGCGTGGGAGAATGGGGGGAGTGCTTGAGAGGCTCTAAGTGTCTCTTGTGGTGTGGACTGAATTCGGGCTGCAAGCACGCGATCCGGGAGAGGGGCCTAGACGCCATCCTTAAAAAGGAGACCCCGGGAAGGTGGGGGAGACGTTTTGTTACTCCGGGATAGCCCAGTTCGCACCGTCTAGGTAAGGAGAGCTCAGCCCCTTTAAGGAGGCGGGTCTGTTCGCTGTGACGGGCGAGCGCATGGGCCAATCGCTGGCGGCCTGGGAGTCACCGGTCCAATGAGAAGGGTAAGGGTGGGGTCTGTGTGCACACCCGGAAGTGGGCGCCGCCGGCGGGCTCGCCTGTGGGCCATGGCGGCAGTGGCGCCTGCGGCCGAAGGGACCCCAGGTCGGGGTCCCGCGGGGGAGGTGATTCATCTGAACGTGGGCGGCAAGAGGTGAGTGGCGAGGGCGCCCTTGGAGCCGGGCAGCGAAGTGGAGCGCCTGCCTCTCGGGGGTGGGGGGAGAGCCCTGTCCATCAAGATTCGCTCCGCCTCCGACGGGAGAGCCTGGAGAAGTGGCCGGCCAGGGGCCGAAACTGGCCGCTCTGCGAGGACCAGGCGCCTCCCTTCCTTGCACCGTCTCGCCCCGGTCCTCTAACGGGTCCGCGCTCCCCCCCCGCCAGGTTCAGTACCTCCCGGCAGACGCTTACGTGGATTCCAGACTCCTTCTTCTCCAGGTGATCGGTTAGGAGAGCGAGTGTGGGGGCGCGGGCTGGCCGGCAGAGCAGTGTCGGGAAGACCCCCACTCCCCTCCTTCCC
>PVJH01028856.1:0-14522 GCA_004026705.1 Nesogale talazaci | reverse complement strand
CTGCCTCCACCAGGTGGGCACCCCTAGTGGATGGAGGGGGTGGCGAGTTCAGGACTATGTTTCCCCCAGGTCCCCACCCACCCCCCCCTCCCCGGGGGCCTTCCCTGCTCTCTGAGTCCGGAGACGATAGCGGGAGTTGTGGTTCTGCAGCGGATGCTTGGAGAGGAAATGAGAAACTGCGTTTTCCATGAGGCAGCGGGGCACTTGGTGTTCTTTGAGCCCCAGGTGTCTGCCACAGAGACTGATGGGAGTTGTGTTCAGCTCTGATTTCCCAGGGGGCTGCCTTAGACACTGGGGTCCTTTGCACAGCAGAGAGAAATATGAAAGAGGAGTTTGTGGCTGCCATCCCCTCGAGACCTCAGCCATCAGTCTACGAAACTAAACACTGTGCTATCAAATTGTGTATGACCCGTGGTGACGCTGTGCAGAAACTACAGGGCTGGGATCTATCCGTTAGCAGCCCGATGCTTGTCCCCTATCACTGCTTTAAAAATGCAGCCAACCTCACCGCCATCAAGGGGTGCCAACTTACCGTGACCCGACTGGTTCTGGTCGAGCCGCGCCTAGGTTTCAAAGACTAGCGTTTGATGGGAGTGGGAAGCCTCATCTTTCGCCCCGGGAGCAGTGGGTAGTTTCGAACTGCGGACCTTGTAGTTGGCTGCTCGGCATATTATAACCACTGTGGAAACCACCTGCAGCTGCTGCCATGGAGCTAGACAAGACCTTACAATCTGCAAGTGACTCAGAAGGGGCTCAAGAACAGTGAGCCACAGAACACTTGTCCCAGAGGTTATTGGGAACTGTAGCCCCCTGGACTTAGCTGGTGGAGAGAAAGAACCAGGTAGGGAAATTGTCATTTAGGCTTGATTTCCCTAACCTCAACCATTGCTGGCTGCCTTTGTGTCATGTCCCGAATCTGAAGACCACTGCTAGTCTTTTAGTGACTTAGGTTTACTTGAGTTTCAAAGGTTTTTTAGCTAGGGATCTCGTATCAGGATCTGCCCACCACAGACACAAAATGAATGTGCCAATTCGGCCCAAACCTGGTTGCCGTCTGTGCCATCAGAACCCTGCCAGAATCTCCTTCAGTTCAGCAACGCGAGAGGTGGCCTGGCCCGCCCCATGTCCGCGATGGCCTCCAGGAGGGTGTGACCCTGGGCTGCCGCTGAAGCAAATCCCCATCCTCCTGTTGTCCTAGACAGACGTGGTGTTGACGTCAAACTCAACTCTGGCTAGGCTCTCTGGCTCCCCTGAGATGCTCTCCAGACACAGTGGTGAAGTGCTGTCCACCTAAGGGCAGGCCGGTCGACCCCTCTCAGCCTGCCCTTCTGCAGGAGTGAGATGACCATAGAGATTCCAAACCAGTCAAACCAGTGCCAGGGGGTCGATTCTGTTCTCAGCCCCCCACCACCTGGGAAACCATCTGGGGCAGTGCTCAATCGCAGCAGGGGTCCTCAAACTTTTAAAACAGGGGGCCAGTTCACTGTTCCTCGGACTGTTGGAGGGCCGGACTGTAGTTTAAAAAAAAAAAACAACAACGAAACAAAATATGAACAAATTCACTGCGGGCCTGGGATAAGTCCACTGTTAAGCAGGACAGCGGAAGTTGCAAAAACACCCATCGGACCAAATAAATGTCCTCGGCGGGCCACATGTGGCCCGCGGGCCGTAGTTTGAAAACCCCTGCTCTGTGAGCTGGCATTGATTCCAGGGGTTGGGTGGGTTGATTTTCCTTGTCATGTTTGGTTACTGTAAGCTGTATCAAGAACGTCTTCCTCTGTGGCCCCTGCCGGAAGAGGAGTAACTCGAGGGGAGATTTTATGAAATAGAAACGTTTTACATTAACAACAGGCCATCCAGCTCAAAGCGTGGTGGGGGTCAGCAGCCACTGGTGCTGCCTGAGTTCTAAATCATCCGCTCGCCTCCCGGCATCACCTAAAACGGGCCAGGTCAGCCTTGCATCCCTGGGGACAGGCAGGGCTGTTCTGATTACAGTCATTAAACTCTGCCCCGACCCCCCACTCCGCTCCGCCTCCAGTGTTCCCCGTGAAGCGAAGAAACCGGCACAGCCTGGTGGGGCCCCAGCAGGCAGGGGGTCGCCCAGCCCCCGTTCGCAGGAGCAACACGATGCCTCCCAACTTGGGCAACGCCGGCCTGCTGGGCCGCATGCTGGAGGAGAAGGCGCCTCCTTCACCCTCAGGTAGGATTCCGCCCCCATCAGTGTGGGTCCTGTCATCCCAGGGTGATCCTGGGGGGTGCCCGTGTGCCCCTACCCTGACCCCGACTCTGCCCCGTCCTCCCTAGGGCTACCCGAGGAGCCGGGCATGGTGCGGCTGGTGTGTGGGCACCACAACTGGATTGCCGTGGCCTACACTCAGTTTCTTGTCTGCTACAGGTGCTTGGGGGCCCCCAAGGGGGTGGCGCCTTTGAGCTCCGGCGGCGGCAAGGGAGGCCTGGGGGTGAAGGTTGCTGATGTGTCGTGCTCACCCCCACCCCATCCTACAGGCTGAAGGAGGCCTCCGGCTGGCAGCTGGTGTTTTCCAGCCCCCGCCTAGACTGGCCTATCGAGAGACTGGCCCTCACGGCCCGCGTGCCCGGCGGGGCCCTGGGCGAACACGACAAGATGGTGGCAGCGGCCACGGGCAACGAGATCCTGCTGTGGGCGCTGCAGGCCGAAGGCGGGGGCTCCGAGATAGGTACGGGCGCCCCAGGCACCCCCAGAAGGCCCCGGACCCTAGAGCCATGGCCCCATCAGAATCTCCTGCCCATTCGGTTATCTGGCCTCATGGGGATGCCCATGACCCAGGGCAGCCTTATCTATCCAAACTCAAGCTCAGGGACGTCTAGGGACCCTACGGGACACGCCCCAGTGGGTTTCCCAGACATAAGCCTTGACAGGAGCAGGCGGCCGCGTCTTTCTCCCACGTGGCCACTGGCCAATCCACACTGGCCCCCATGTGGGCAGCCCCGTGCTTACGGCTGCTGCCACCAGAGGCCCGCCCCACCTCTGTGACCGGTGTTGCTGCGGGTGCTGTGGAGGGAGGACCTTCCAGCCAAGACACAGGCTGTATTCCAGCACAGCTGTCAGACGGGATCCCCGTCGTGGTCCACAAGGTTTTCGCCGGCTGCTGGCTGGCCACGGATCACCAGGCCTTTCTGCCTGGAATCTCTCAGCTGGGAGCTGCAGCAAAAGCCGGCACCCTTGGGTGGCCCAGCTGGTGTTTGCGGTGCCAGTGGGAGAGCCAGCCTCCAGCCTGACAACCCCCCGCTCAGCCGCCCCACCTCGTCATTGGCGGGTGGTGGGCCGGACTCTCACCCTTGTAGAATTTTGTTGCTTGTCCAAATAGTCCATCCAGTGGGATTCCAGAAGCCATGGAAATCTCTGCCCCGTCAGAACCCACGACCTTGCCCAAAGCCTCAAACCCTTTAGGATTCTGTGGCCTCCTAGCAAAGTCCACCCAAGGACAGTGGTCTGCCGCAACGGAATTCCTGGCCCCTCTCAGGAGTCCTCACTGGGCTGCTAACCACATGCCTGCTATTCCAAAGGGAAAGACAGGCTTCCTGCTCCCGCCATGAGTGAACGTCATGGAAACACACAGGGGCAGGGTCCACCCCGTCCTGGAGGGCCGCTGGGGGTGGGGTGGGGGTGGGGGGCGGGCTTCGAGAGTCAGATGGAGTCTGCGTTGAGAATTCTCCTTCCCCTTCCGTCTCTGACTCCTTAGAATCATCTGCACTCTCACACACCTCTGTTCTGGGGAGCCCCCTTCTGCAGCCAGAGTCTTTGAGCCTCAGGTTTCATCCAAAACACAACCCCGTCCCCCCCAGTGCTCCAGTGAGGGGCCGAGGCCCACCCTGATCCCCTGGCCCACGGCGTGGCCCGCCCCCTGCTGAGCCCCCTTTGCTTCGGCAGGAGTCTTCCACTTGGGCGTGCCTGTGGAAGCCTTGTTCTTCGTGGGCAACCAGCTCATCGCCACCAGCCACACGGGGCGCGTTGGGGTGTGGAATGCCGTCACCAAGCACTGGCAGGTGGGTGTTCCCGTCCGCCTGGCTTCCTGCCCCTTCAGTGGCCAGCCGGCCCACGCGGCTCCAGGGCGGGCTCCTCTCTGCCCTCCCCCTCCTGGGGGGCACCAGGGAACACACAGGGGGCAGAATCCACGGGTGTGCACTAAAGGCTGAAGGGGCCTCCTGGAGGAAGGAACTACCCACGCTGAAGGATGGGTTGGGTGGGTTTGGAAAGGAGGAGACGATATTCTCCAGACCCTAGGCAGGGAGCGGGCAGCAGGGAGATGGTGCAGGAGGCAGAGACCCAAAGAGAGAGACCAGCCTACATGCCCAGGCACGGTGTTACTTGCTTATACTAACGTGTGAGTGTGGGGGAAAGAACAGAAGGCAACACAGAGAGATAAAAGTAGAGAAGCCAGGACTGAGTGACCAGGACAGTTGAAGGGACAGAGAAAGGAGAGATAGAGAAACGAAAACCAAACCAGACTCTGCCAGTCAGTCGGCTCCGACACATAGTGACCCTGCGGGGCAGGCCGGCCCCTGAGTCCCCGAGACTGTCACTGGCCGTGGGTGAAGAGGGCCTCGTCTTGTGCCGGGGGGGGGGGGGGGTGTCTGGTGGCCTCCAACTGCCGGCTCTGAGGCGGGCAGCTCCGTGTGTAACGATGACAGCACCGGGGCCCCCTACGAGCTCCAGAGAAGCAAAGTGACATCAGAGAGACAGTGGAGGAGAGGCAGACAAAAGGGGCAGGAGGGAGAACCAGCCAAGACTGGGAGAACGTGGGCCAGGCTGGGGAAGGACAGGAGGGCTGCCTGTGGGTTCTGCGGAGGAGAGGATGGAGGGGGTGGGGGCCTCTGGGCCGGGGCCGGGTCGAAGCCAAGGCATGCCGGGGATGATGGCCACGCTGTGTCCTCCCCCCAGGTGCAAGAGGTGCAGCCCATCACCAGCTACGACGCAGCAGGCTCCTTCCTCCTCCTGGGTTGTAACAACGGCTCCATCTACTACGTGGGTGAGCGGTGCCCCTTGCACCCCCGGGGCTTGAGCGCCTCTCCGGGATGGAAGATGGGGCACCTTGACCAAACCCACTCCGCCCCACCCCCACCCACCCACCCTAGATGTGCAGAAGTTCCCCCTCCGCATGAAGGACAACGATCTCCTGGTCAGTGAGCTCTACCGGGATCCGGCGGAAGACGGGGTCACCGCCCTCAGTGTCTACCTCACGCCCAAGACCAGTAAGCTGGGACCCACAGCGTCCCCCACTTCCCTCCCCATCCCTTCATCCTTGCCACGGCTGTCGCTCGGCAACCTGGGTGGCGTGGCTGAACGGGGTTGGTGCATCGGGACGGGGCACGGACTCACAGGGCTCCCATGGCATAGCCTCCCCGCCAGCTGCAGGGGGAACCCCAAGTCCTGGGTCTCCCGGGTCTTTCCCGTCTGAGTGACGAGGGCCTGTCTAAGCGACCGACTGCTGCCGCAACGGAAACGCCACAGTGGGGGGTTTCAAGAACAGAAATTTACTTTCTCACAGTTTGGGGGTGCGAGCAGTCCAAATTTCAGGCCCCGGTCCCAGGGGAAGGGCCTCTCTCTGTGTCTCCTCCACAGGAAGATCACTGCCTTAGTTAGCAGGTGTGATTCCACACTCCCACCCTCACACAGCCCCAGCCTTCCTCGCTGCCTGGGCAGCCTACCCGTGTCCTACTTCAATTCAGCTTTCTTGTTCAGAACAGTTTTTTTGTGTTGTGTGTGTTTGTCTTATTTGGTTAGCTTCCTACGCCGTGGGATAGGCCAATTGTGCCTGTGTGTTTCTAGTGGGATAGAATTCACAGACCATCAGGTTCACCATTTGAACATGTGCACTTCTGTGAGTTTGAGTGTGGTCACACGTCTGTGTAACCATCACCACTATTTAATTCTGGAACATTTCATCAACTTCAAAGAGAACCCCATTATCAGTCTCTCCATCTCAACTGGACTTTTTTTTTTTAGGGGGGGGCATCACTGCCCTCTGGTGGTGGGACTAGGAGGCCCAGCCTTTACTCCTGTGGAGCCGCTGCTGGAATTGAACCTCCATCCCAGTGGGCCGCAGTCCCGCGCACAACCACTACCCCACCGGGGCTCAGCCCTTTTCCTCTTCTCTTTATGTGCTTTTTCTCTCCATCTCCCTCCCTCTCACATACCACCATTCTGCCCTGTGTAGCATTCATCTTCTCGTGTCTGTGGATCTTCCCAACGCCGACATTGATCTTCGTGAGGTCTTTCTGACTAGCCTTTATTCACATCGTACTGGCCGGGTAGCTCAGGTGCCCCGTGGGCTTTTTTTCGGACCTCACCCTAATACCTGTCTGTCTGGCCATGCATATCCCTAACCCATCCCTCACGCCCGCTGCACTAAATACACCAACCAAGTGATATCAACCCATGTTACTGAGGGCACGCCTTTAGACTCTGGCAATTGCAAAATTCTCCCCGCCCCTGTGGACAGTTGGCAAGGGCTTGGACCCTTCAGACACACAGGGCTACACTCTCTCCTTTCGATATCTGTATCTATTTACATGTCTGTGTATGTCTGCCTCTTTAGCCCTCTCGTCCCCTTTGTCTCTGTCTTTATATCCACTGTGTGGCTCAGAATCCCTTTCCCCTGTGCCTTCGGTGTTTCTCTTTCACTTCCGTCTCTTAGGAGCCCTGGTGGCGTAGTGGCTTCTGCATCAGGGTACTGCTAACCACAAGGTCAGCAGTTCAAACCCACCAGCCGCTCCACAGGAGGAAAATGAGGCTCTCAGCTCCTGTAGAGACCCGCGGGGGTGGGGGTGGGGGTGAGGAGCTGTTCTGCTCCGTCCTGCAGGGCCGCTGTGAGTCAGTCACAGAGGGCAGTGAGTTTGGCTTGGCTTGCCCTCCCTTACGTCTGCAGCCTCTCTGTCTGGCCTCATGCCCCTCTCCCTCCGATCTGCCCTCCGTCTCCCCGTTCCTCCACCCCCTGCACGTCCTCACGAGTGCACGCAGCAGCCTCTGCCTCAGCCCGCCTCTCCCTCTGCGCGTTGGCGCCTGCCTTTCTGCCTCCCGCCTTTCTGCCTCCCCCTCCCCGCTGCTGACCCCCCTCGTTCCGCCTCTCCCCAGGTGATAGTGGGAACTGGATCGAGATTGCTTACGGCACGGGCTCGGGCGGCGTGCGGGTCATCGTGCAGCACCCCGAGACGGTGGGCTCCGGCCCCCAGCTCTTCCAGACCTTCACGGTGCACCGCAGCCCCGTCACCAAGGTCATGCTCTCCGAGAAGCACCTCATCTCAGGTGGGGCGGGCAGGGGAGGCTTTTCTGGGAGGGGCGGGGCGGGGGGAGGAGCTGAGACCAGGAGGGGCCTGTGGGAACTAGAGATTGCCTAGCCTAGAGGGAGCTTGCCGAGGAGCGAGTCCCAGGACCGTCGAAGGGGCTCCACTGATACCTGTCCGGGGCCAGCTTTGTGCCCAGCATGCCGCAGTGACAGTCACCCTCCCTCCGTTGGGTTCTTGGAAGCTGGATATCTTGATGGGAGCAGACCGTTGGCCTTGCGGCTGGCCAGACACTTAAGCCATAGCGCCCCCAGGGTACCCGAACTCCGTGCGGTCCCCAGTCAGCATCAGGCGAGAAGAAATGAGGCGGGAGGAAAAGGCTGGGTGGATGGCTGGCGGTGGTTTCCGGGGAGAGGCCACCTGAGCAGGGACCTTCGGAGCCGAGAAGAGAGAATGAGCCTTGGCGCTCTGCAGGGACAAGTGTGTCCTGCAGAGGGAACAGCTCCTGCGGGGGCGCTGAGGCGGGAGGCAGGCGACTCCATGGTTTTGAGGAAGCTCGGAGGCCCTATGGAGGGAGCGGAGTGGCAGTGGGGTGGAGAGTGGAGACGCTGAGGTCAGGGAGGGAAGGGGGCAGTTGGGTGGGGGGTGGCTGAGGTCAGGCTGAGCAATCCCGGGAACTACTTTGGAAGGGCGTCCCGCAGGACCTGTAGGGACCAGAGAGTTCTCAGAAGGCGAAGAACTCGGGCTTGTGCGCCTTGGAGAGGGTGCAGAGCCAGGTCTGACCTGCTGCCCCCCACCCTCCCCTCCACTTGCAGTCTGTGCGGACAATAACCACGTGCGGACGTGGTCAGTGACGCGCTTCCGGGGCATGATCTCCACGCAGCCTGGTTCCACCCCGCTGGCGTCCTTCAAGATCCTGGCGCTGGAGGCCGCGGATGGACACGGGGGCTGCAGCGCGGGCAACGACATTGGTGCCCACCTCCCCCCCACCCCCACCCCACTGACCCTGCCTGACCTCTTCCCAACCCTTGACCTCCACTGATTCCCCAGCCGACCCCATCGGCCTTGACTAACCCACCCAGCTGACCTTCACCTGGGTTCCCCCCCCCTCCCACTGACTCCTGACCCCACCCCACCCTTGCTCCCTGATGCTCCCCAGCTCCAGTGACAGCGGCTGCACCCCGTGAGCCCCCAGGATGGGGCCGTGGGGGGGCAGCGGGAGGGGAGCAGAGCCGTGGGAACCCCGGCAGACCCTGACCACCGCCTCTGCCTGCCCAGGCCCCTACGGGGAGCGGGACGAGCTGCAGGTGTTCATTCAGAAGGTGGTGCCCAGCGCCAGCCAGCTCTTCGTGCGCCTCTCGTCCACCGGGCAGCGGTGAGCCCTCCGCCGTCGCGGGGAGGGCCCGAGGGCACAGCTGGGTCTGGAGGGAGGGTCCCTTGAAGGGTACAGGCCTGGGCTATCTGAGGTCCCAAACGTGTGAGACAGGTTGGGACCCGAAGCTTGGGGAGGGCCAGCAGGGAGGGGGCCCAGGTTATGGGCAGACTGGGGAGAGCTGGCAGAGCCGGCGCTGCTTGCCCAGTTTGGGCAGGGGGTGCCCAGGAGGGGGAGGAGGAAAGAGGGAGGGCAAAGGGGTCCTGGGGGCAGGGGCAGGGTGGGTAGTGTGTGCACGGCCTGGGAAGGGTCCAGTTGTGTCACCAGCCCAGGACCACCCCCCCTGTCACGACCCCACCCCCCGCCAGCCCGGGCTGGACCCAATGTGCCCTGTGGAAGAAGAGTTGGGCTGGGGGTGGGGGTGGCTAAAGACAGATGGAGAGGAGGGGCCAGGGACCCAGGGAGGAGGGGGAGCAGAGACGGGGTGTAACTGAGGCAAGCCAGAGCAGGGCTGGGGTAGCCGCTCAGCGGGACAGTCAAGGAGAGGGGCATGGCCAGGGGAAAGGAGTTGGGGAGAGGGCGGAGCAATGCCAGGATCTGGCTGTGGGAGGAGGAGCCAGAGAGAGGGCCCTTTGTGAGGGCAGAGAAGGAAGCAGGCTGGGCCCTGGGTGGCCCCTCACCACCCTCCCCCAACACCTCCCCGTGCAGGGTGTGTTCTGTGCGGTCAGTGGACGGCTCCCCCACCACCGCCTTCACGGTGCTCGAGTGTGAGGCCTCGCGGCGCCTCGGCTCCCGGCCCCGGCGCTACCTGCTCGCCGGCCAGGCTAATGGCAGCCTGGCCATGTGGGACCTGACCACTGCCATGGACGGCCTGGGCCAGGCCCCTGGTATTCCTCGTCCCATCCCCTGCCCCCAACTCCTGCCCTCAGAACCCAGGTTCTTGCCCTTGGACCCCTGTCCACTGCTCCTTTGACCCTATGGGCCTGGACTAACCCACCCAGCTGACCTAGCCAATCCCATTTGACCTTCACCTCCCCCCCCACCCCCACCGCCTTGTGACTTCCATCCCTTGCTTTGTGCCCCACTGGCCCCTGCTTCTTGCCTCTGGGTCCTTTGTCCTGCCCGGACCCCGATTCTTGCACTGCGACCTCTGTCTTGTCCCCAGCTGGCGGCCTGACGGAGGAGGAGCTAATGGAGCAGCTGGAGCACTGTGAGCTGGCCCCGCTGGGCTTCTCCCGGGGCGTCACCCCCAGCCCCTCACCCCGCACGTCTCTCACCAGGTGACTGGGACACGGTAGCGGTACTGTGGTGGCCTGGCTGGAGGGGGCGGCCCAACGACCAACCCTGTGATCCCCGCACTGACCCTCACCACCCTCTCAGTCTCCACGCAGCCTCCAGCATGGGCTCCCTGGCGGGGCGTCGGGGGAGCCCCAGCCCCCCACAGGTGGAAGCCCGGCGCCGCGCAGGAGGCAGCTTTGTGGAGCGCTGCCACCAGCTGGTGCAGAGTGGGCCTGAGCTCCGGAGACCCCCGACGCCCGCGCCTCGCCCATCCACCAGTCTCGGGGCGCCTCCCACCCCGCCCAAGGCGAAGCTCAATGAGACGTCTTTCTGAACACATGCTGCCTTTGCAGGCCCTGGTCCTGGTGGCCCGGCACCTCCCTGCTTCCGGCCAGAGCCCTGGGTTCAGGGCCAGGGCCTCCCTGGAGTCATTGTTACTAAGCCTTCACAGCCCCTCTTTTCTAGAAGCCAAAGTCACCCTCCCCCCAATAAAGTCCTCACTGCCAACACCATGTGTGCATTCTTAGGGGGCCTGGGGACTTCTGAAGAGGCGGTGGAAGGAGTGCTGGGGCCTCGCCAAGCATCTGGCCCCACAGTCCTGAACTTCTGTCTCCTGGGTTAAGCAAAGGAAGGGATAACACTGGCTTATCCTCCGTGCTGAGTTCAGGCACAGCTGGATCCAGGGCCTCCAGCTCATTCCCCAGCTTTGGTTTCCTCTGGGAGCTGGCACCCCTGACATTCACCCTGTCTCTGTGCCAAGATGATGCCAAGCTTCCTGTTAGCAACTTAAAAAAAAAAATATTGGCAGCAAAAGTCCCAGGGCTGGTTCTCATTGGCTGGATCTTGGCATAGCCCCATTCATCACCCATGGTGTGCCAAGGGCCTCCTTGAGGCTAGATGACCACACAAGCCAGGAGGTGACGCCAATCCCCGCAGGAAGGGAGAGGAATTCCTGAAAGGGGGATTTCAATGCTATTTCCTAGATAGGCAGAAAAGCAGATGACAAATCCCTTCTGCTCCTTCTGCAGACACTTTGCCCGGCATCTGGGTGGCCTTGGCTCCTCTTCTGCCCAAACCAGGGACATCCAGCCCCTGCCCAACCGGCCCAGACATTCTCCAGACTACCTTCAATAGTAGAAGAAGGGCTTCCTTCAATAGACCTGTTACCCGGACACCACTTTTGAGAAGTCTGTGCTTTTCTTGAGCCAATGAAGAAGAGGAGGCAGGTCAGTCTAGAACTGAGGACTCCAGAATGTTCATTTTAGAGCGGAAGTGGCAACTCACCTGGAACATGGTGAGGAGAGGTCTGGAGTGCTCGGGAGTTAGGGCAAAGGAATAGCGTACTTGAGGGCTGACAGTATGAGGGGTGTCTCCCTTGCCTACTAGAGAATCTAGAAATCTCAAGGTGTCTGCTCAAAGGACTGTGAAAGGACAGAGTGGGCTAGAATGGGAGTGTTTAGAGTGCCAGGGCGCTTCCCCCAACAGGAATCATTTGTGTGCTGAGGAAATCCCGGAAGATGGAGAACTGGACCCAGAGGAATCTGAATTGTCAGGTTATGTGGGAATTACCCCTCCCCTTCTCTAGCTTTTGGCGTGATCTCTGAGAAGTCCACCATGGCAGGAAGTTCTGGACTGCTTGAGAATCCAAAGCTGATGGGAGTGAAAAGGCTGAGTGCTTCTGGAAACAGGCTTCTGGAATGCCTGTGAATCTCCCACTGGCACGAGCTGGCAGTCAGGGCCTGTGGAACATTGGCATTTTCAAATCTTCAGGACTCTGGACACAAAGCAGTTCAAATTATAGGGGTTGTTTTTGTACATAGAATATTTTCTAGGTCATTCTATCCATCCTGGGGAATCGAGAACACAGGTGCTTCTAGGATACTGACAATTCTAGAAAACGGTGGAAGACAAATCTAGCATGTCACGGAATCTCGAATACAATGGTTGGGTTTAGGACTCCAGGGATACAACCCAACGGGGAAGAAGGCTCTGGAATGCCAGGAGTCTAGCAGGCAGAAGAGGCCTTCTGGAATTTGAGATCAGATCCAGGTCCTACCGGGTAACAGTCGCCTCCCTGGGAGACGGTGGGATAGGATTGGAAAGCTGGGGACTTCACACTGTGGGGGGAGGAGGAGGACGGCTCGATGCTCTCCCCGGAAGTTGCGGTGGTGAACGAGAGACTGTTGCCTGGCAACGAGCATCGAAGATGCCCTGGTTCCCTGGCAGAAGAAAGAAATTCCTGCAGCACCCCCGAACAGATGCTCCGGCCACAGGGTAGGCAGGGGAGAGGGAAAGGGTGGCAGGGGCAGGCTACTCTTCAGGGTCACCCTAGCAGGGACTTGGGGACTACACAGGCCCAGGCACAGGAAGCGTGTCTGCTGGGCAGACATGGGCACAGTGACCTGGGGCTTCCCACTGCCAGGCTACAGTAACGCGCCAGTGGCCCTGAATGGGTAGGAAATGGGCGGACACTGCTCCCGGGTGGGTGGGGGGCGGCTGTGCGTCCCTGCAAGGTGGATGAGGCCAGATGGATTTCAGGGTGGATGGGTGGGATGGAGGCGGGACTTCCTGTAGGTGGTGGTGACCGAGAAAGTGTGACTGTGAGTCAACCCGTGTGTCTCACTGCAGGGGCGATTGAAGGGGGGCCCTTCCCTCCCTACCGCCCAGCCGTCTCGCCCACCCTCAGCAGGAGGAAGGAGTGGGAGCAGGGGCCAGGGGATGGGGACAAAGCAGGATCTGCAGGCCCCAGATGGGCTCTTGGCCTAGGACCCCTGGTGGGCGGGGGCTAGCCTACAGAAGGAACTGGAAAGCATAAAGATCCCCCTGCTGGGAGAGGTGGGGCTGGGGGTGGGGCCTGAGGAGCCCGGGGCGCCAAATGGGTTACTTGTGCTGGGCTTCTAAGTGCAAGGTCAGCAGTTTGACTCCACCAGCTGCTCCGTGGGATAAAGATGAGGCGTTCTGCTCCTGTAACTGCGTACCGACTCTAGAACCCAGTCTGTCCGCCCAGGTGGACATACGTCGACGCGGCGACAGTGGACTCGGGGGACCGTTGGTGGAGGGTCAGGCCGACCTCAATTATCTGTGAGAAAGCGGTATAGCCTGAACTTCTGTAGAGAGGGACAGTGGGGTATGGTCTCTCCAACTCGGGGGATGGTCCCTTGACATGTGGCGGTGTAACACTGAAGAAAGAGGGGAGGGTCCTTGAATGCCACCAATGGGAAGTCTGGGAGGTCTGTGAGCAGGACTGTGAGCCAGGACTGAATCTGTGGCCGGGGGGCTGCTGAGGCCCCCTCCTTGGGCCCTGAGACACGTGGTGGGGGCATCAGGCGTCCCAGAGGAGTGTGAGGGGCCCAGAGGTTGATCTATGAGTTCAGGACAGGGAAGCAGCCCTTGAGGAACTGGCTTGGGGCAGGCAGTGAGGCGGAACCCCCGTCTCTGTTCTGCGTCGCTGGGGGACTTGGGCCCCCTCCCCGCTTTCTGCATCCGAATTCGGATCGAATTCTCCCACCCTCAGGGGTGGAGGGGGAGACCTGGGAGCAGAAGCCTGGCTTGGGAGAGCCCGCCCGCCCCTCTGCATCCCTGCGAACTCCTTGGTTTTCGTGGGCCTTGCTTCCAGGGAGAGGGACCCCGCGTCGCCCCCGCTCCAGCAGCAGGGGCCATCTCGAGGCCCGGTGCCCTCGGGCCCCGCACCTGTCCCTCTAGCCCCGCCCCTGCCACCTCCCGATTGGCGCGCGGGGTGTGCCGCCCGGTGGCGGCCGGCTCTCATTGGTGGGAAGTTCGCAGCCCGCGGCTGGAGCCAAGGAGAAAGTGAGTCGGCCCCGGGAGAGGGCGGGGGGCGGGGCGGCGCCGAGCTGGACCTGCTGGACAGACGGCAAGCCTGGAGGGGGACGAGGCGCCGGACACCATGCAGCGGTCTGGCCCCAGCAGCCGCCGCCCCCTCCCGATCGTCTTCCTGTCGCTGTTTCTCGCGGCCACCGCCGGCCCCAGCCCCAGCCCCAGCCAGGCCGTCGAGGTCGCGGGGGTCACCGGCCGCCCGGCAGGGTAAGCCCCGCCGAGGTCCCCACCCCCTCTGGCTTCTTTCACCCGGTAAATCTGGAGGAATCTGGAGAGCCAGATCTCCCCGCTTTCGGGGATACGAACCCGCCCCCCTGGCGTGGGGTGACAAGCCAGGACGCTGGAGGGTCTGGCCTCCCCACTTTGTGGGAGTAAGAATTCCTGGAGGCACTGGGGTTTTGGCGGCAAGAAGTTCCCCCAAAGGTCCGCTTGATGGGAGTGGACTTTGAGTTCTCCTCGGATGACAGGGAGGTGGGTGGGGCCCTCTAGGCGGGATGGGGCTCCCCAAGTTTCCTGGGTGCTGTCAGGATGAAGGCTACGGAGAAGTTTTTTTGCGGGGGGGAAGGGGGTGACTTTGTGGGGGTTGAGGAGCTCTGATTTAAGCCGGGTTTGGCGATGCCTGGAATGATTAAGAGAGGCCCTTTTTCTTCTTCTCATGGGTTAGGAAAACGTGGACCCGTGGGTTGGTGGCCAAAGCGTTTCTGGGTAATTGGGGGATCTTTGGGTTGCGCGACAGTTGGGGACCTTCTAGTTTTCTAGAATTAGAAGACGCCGG
>PVJH01028855.1:0-26812 GCA_004026705.1 Nesogale talazaci | reverse complement strand
GGGTGGGTGATTTTTACTCCCAGATTAGCAAATAAATGGCGATGGTGTATAATTAAAAATAACAGGTTAATTAGAGAACATTTAGATCTTTCTAGAAAAAAAAACAAACATGAAAACCAACGAGGGATGGACTCCTTCTGAGACAGATCTGGAGAGTGTACTAAATATGCCGAAATAGAAGAAGGGTACATGTGGAGTTGACCGTACACGCCTTCCCTCTGGACTGCAAACCAACTGAGGAGCTGGGTAGCAGGTGAGGCATTTCCCTAGGGACCAGAAGAGGAGGGCTTAAAAGCCCCTGTGGCGGGGAGGGGTTGGGGGGGAGGGGGCATCCATCAGAAAGGCAGGACAGCTGCTTGGGCCATCAGGGGCAGGAGTGCCATCCCTCTTTGCCTCTCTTTCTCAGGGTCTCTGTCTCTCTCTGCGTGTCCTTTTCTGCTCACTTGTGGCTGTCACTCACTCTGACCCAGCCCCTCAGTCCTCCAGACAAGGGGATTTCAGAGGCCCTCGGCACCAAAGGCACCAGGCAACCTCTCCTGGAGGCGGGATCCAGGAGCAGTGGTGGGAGGGAGGTGTCAGCGGATAGGCTGCACTGCATCCACTTCTGCAAACTGATCCTCTCTGGCTGTAAGAGTCTGGCTGGCTTTCGTCAGAGCTCTGCTGTGCCCTGGGCTCCATGCCGTGAGCCCAGGCTAGGTGCCATGGAAGAGACAGGCATGCATCCCAGACTTGTTCAGCCCTCATAGAGCAGCATCCCAGAGAAGGCAAGCGGGAGGGTCTCCATGATCGTTGTCCTTTCTGGCTCGTCTCATCTGGAAGTAAAGATTGAGAACTACAATCAAGGCCTGCTGGCTTGATGAACCAGTCACTGAACCAGGAGGTGTCCCCAGTGAGCGGAGGAGTGGTATCCTCCAGACTGGAAGGGAAATCGCAAACCAATTTCCCAGAGCAGCTCTCGGGTCCCCACTGCTCACTGTGCCTCTTCAGGCTGTCCTTCCTCCCAGGAGGAGCTCTCCATTGGCTCTGACAGTTGGTGGAGATTCCTTGGGTTCCTGAGCCGCAAACATGGTCAACCCAGACAGCTGCCAACCACAAGATTTCAAGTTCAAGTCCTCCCAGAAGTGTCATAGATGAACGATTGAGTCATCTCCTTTGGCAAAAGGAGCCCTTGAAAACCCCTAGGGACCACACGCTGCTCTGACACACACGGGTCTGCCACAAGTTGGAATGACCTCCACAGCAAGGAGGCCAAGTAAACATTTCCCTCTCACTGGCCCATTTTTGGTGGCTAATAACAGTCATCACTACTTGAGCACTTGCCATGTGCCAAACTTTTGATGGTGAATTTTAGGTGCACATGTCTATGCTGTGATGTCCCATTGTCTTGTCAAACACTGGCCTCAGTGTCGCCGTCAGAGGTGTTTTGTGGCCTTGATTAACATTTACAACAGGTTCTGTAGGTCGTGACCCCTTTGAGGGGTCAAATGATCCTTTCACAGGGGTTGGTCAATTCATAACAGACTTGGTCAGTTCATAATAGACTTGGTCAGAAATTACAGTTATTAAGTGTCAACAAAAATAATTTTATGGTTCAGGGGGTGGTCACCACAAAATGAGGCACTGTATGAAAGGTCTGTGGTGTTACGAAGGTTTACAATGAGGGAACTCCAAGAACAGTCATGGCCCTCCACCATGTGCGTGGGGCTCAGACAATCTGCTGGAGATCTTAAAAGCAAAAACATAGGTTTCTGAGAGAGGAAAAAAAAGTCTGCCTCAAGACTTTTAACCAAATCTCCAGCTTGCTACTTTATCTTTGGATTTGCCCATCCCACCATCACCTGAATCAATTTCTTAAAATAAATCCAGTTCTCTCTCTAAGATGGATGGATGGATGGATAACTAGACAGACAGACAGATATCCAACTTCTTGGCTCTATTTCTTTGATGAATCCTGACCAATATAGCTTGGGAAAAATTCTTCCCACAGGGTTGGTCCTATGCCTCCCACGTGTCTTTCTGAGACCTGCTCATCCACCAACTTAGCACACTAAGATACAGGCCATGAGTGAGCAGACTACTGTTCAAAGTCCGACCCGTTCTTCTTGCTGTTAGGTGGCATCAAGTTGCTTTTCAATTCTTAGAGACCCCCTGTGACGCCGTAGAACTCAGCCATTGTGTTTCCAACGATATTAGCTTCATAGAGCAGATCACCGCCCCCTTTGCCCTCCAGAGCCACTGCGTGGGTCATTGTATCACCTTACACAGGCCCTACCCTCTATTCCTTCCCTTCATAACCATTTGCTAATCCTTGCTCCCATTTTCTACAAAATATGGTTCTTTGGGTTATATGTGTTTAACGTTGCTGCTCCTCGCATAACCAACAGAAAGGTACATGGACATGAGAGGAAGGCAAAAAAAAAAAAAAAAAAGAGCCAAGGAAAGCAGCAGTAACCTGAGATACACGCCTGCCAGCTCAGCTGTGCAAGTCTTGTTTAAAAAACAAATGATCTAAGAAGTCCTCTCCAGGGACCCCTGCTCAAGGAGCGGAGGAGGGAGAACCACAGGGACAACAAGGGCAACCCAGTGAAGAAATAACAAACCCAAGTCCTCACCTCTGGGGCTCCTACAAGACCACCGAGCAGGACAGAGAGAGAGGTGACAGGACGAAAAGAGAGAAGAGCCTCTGGCTGCCCTTGCCAGCAAGGAGGATGTTGTCCAGGCCAGAGCATCCTGGCACAAAACGATTCTGAGGGCAGAGACCAACCCACTCTGGGGCAAATAGGATGGATGCTTCCTGGAAACTGGAGAGGAAAAGGAGGTAGCTGGGTGCCGATTTTCCAGTCTACCAGGATTCAGCTTCTGGTGTGGCCCCCCTTCTCTTACAAACACATCCACTCTCCACCTCCATCTTACCAGTTCTGACTCATGGTGACCCCCAGACACACCTGAGAAGTCCATCTCAAGGCTGTGACCAGGCCAGTCTCCTGCAGCACCTCTGGATGGCTTTGAACTAACAGCCTTTGGGGAAGTAGTCCAATGCTTAACCATTTGTACACCACCCCCCCTCAGGAAACTCACTCCTTCTCTCCTGATGAATTTCAAAGAACTGATTGACTTGGAACTGGGGTCCTGGCTCTGGTCTTGGAGTGGAATCTTGACCATGTCACGTACCCTTCTGGCTAAGGTTTTCCTCATCTGTAAAACAGGAAGGAAAGAGAGAAGAAAATTGTACCAGATTCTTGAGGCCAAATGAGGAAGTCTGAGTAAGATCAGAATTCTTCATAAGGTCTTGTTACAATGAGTAAATTGTTACCAGCTGCAATATGTAAATCATCATCATCACCTTACTGGGGGGGGTGGGGGGGCAGCGGCGGGGAGAGATCTAGTCTAGGCCACTGAGGTCTGGGGAGGAAATCATCTCCAAACTTCCAGGAATGGAGCCCAATCCCTAAACTACATTTCCAACTTGGGCAGACAAAGGAAGGCCAGGCCAAACCCCTCAGAGGGGAGGCGAAGCTGGGAGAGGAGCAGAAAACACATGCGGCTCCGTTGGACTAGCGTCTAGGTGGTTTGGTTTTTGGCATCGTGTTCGAGATGTAAACCCAGGGAGGAAGCAGATCACTCCTTGTGTGATTTGCCCAAAAGAAAGAGATGGGATTGGAACACACCGCCCCCCACTCCGCCCCAAATGCGAACCCCACTGGGGCAGGTCTGCAGAAAAGCTGTTTGCTCCGCCTTGAGGTTGCTGCAACAGGGACTCAGTGGAAGACCGCCTAGTCTTATTTAAGCGGGAGCCAATCAAAGAGCCCTGATGGTGCAGCGCTGGAGCGCTCTTGAGCCCATTAGCGGCTCTGTGAGACAAAGATGGGACGCCGGGCCATCTCTAAAGAATGACAGCCTCGGAAACCCTGTGGAAAGTCCTGCTGGGTCCCTAGGGTCCCTAAGAGCTGCAATAGACTCGCAATAGGGAGAGGGGAGGGAGCCAATCACAGAAGCTTAGCAGACAGAGAGCCAATTAAATCATTCATCGGACAAGGACCAATCACTGAGCTCGCGCACCTAGGATGGTTGGGCTGCCAGGCAGGTCTCTGGTGAAAGCTGGAAAGCGGGGTGAGCTGAGCCCCACCGCCCAGAGCAATTCGGGGAGCAGACACTGGATGGATTCGAGAGATCCTGTCACCCAGAGCAGAGATCAACACCCACACCTTAATTGAACAAGTACTGATCTAATGGGCACCCGCTCTGTGAGGCTGTGGACAGAGGAGGGGCAAATCCTTGCCCTCAAGAGTACAGAGGGCTGTGGCTAGGGAATGGAGCACTCCTCACCGCCCCCAGCCACCAGCCCCCCACCTCCCCATAGGCAAAGAAGCAAACAAGCTTCCAGAAGAGCACAGGGAGAAGAACATGTAAACAGGTGATGGATTTCTTTACCCTGAGCTGGGCACAAGGTGCCCTCCAAGTGGAATCACTGTGGGCCTCCCGCTTGCCCCACCCCAAAGACTGGCATTTGGGCTTGAGACTCTCACCACCATGCCCATCATTTTCCACAGCTGCCATGAGACCCCTTCCCCCGCCACTTTATCCCCCAAAGAACCTGTGTGAAGAACCTGGTTGACTTGGTCTAGAACCAGCTCCTGTGGGACCAGGGTGTGATGAAGCCCTGGCTCTGGTCAGTGACACAAAGGGCACATCATTGCTCTTTCCCTCACAAAACTGTGTGTCCATTAGAGTCTGGGAACAACCTCTTTACTGCTCGGCAGCCTGCTGTCACATGGTGTCTGAGAAGCCCCTGTTTCTGTGGTTAAGCTGATATTTCCTCTCGTCCTGGAAGGGAGAGGGGCTGTAAAGTCATGCATCAAACAGGCTAATCTGACTCCCTGGGCTAGATGCCAGATGTCCTGGGACTGCTGCCCTGTCCACAATTGCTGAGGTCCTAAGGCAACAGTGAACCACTGATGGATTCCATGGAGGGAGAGAATACACCTGGTCTTATCCCATAGCTCATAGGTGCAAGATTTTACAATCTCCGGGAGAATACTCCTTTTGGAATCCAAAAGAAGCCTGTAGTTGAGATACGGACATGAGGGAAACAGAGTTAGGACACAAGGGAAGTCTCTGGGATGAACTGATGCCTGGATAGAAAAAGACGGAGGAATCACTCGAACACGGCCTGCTGAAGGGCAAGTAGAGGAAAGTCTTTGCAGAGGAAGGGGCTCGTCCACATGGACAAAGGCATGGACATGAAGCTTCGTGGTGGGTGGTAAGCACCATATGGAGCCCCATGTTCCTGTGAGGGATCATTCAGTCAACCCCTAACTCGTGGCAACCTCATACGCTAAGGAATTCCAGTGTTTAGAAGCCCCTTTCCAGGCCTGTCTTCCTAGGCCATCTTCCTCAACAGGCTCTACTGTGATCTGTTCATCACGAGAGCCGTTTGTCAGCCTCTACAACAGATTGATGGAGGCCAAAATGTGAAGGAGGGAGTAATGAAGGGCAGGACTGGAGCCATGGTAGCCCTGGGTCGAATCTTGGAGTGATGTGTGAACTTTCCCCATGGTCATTTAGTTAATTCAGACTCATATCATTCTTAAGGAGAAAGACAAGGCTGTCTGCTTCTAAACTGTGTGGCCTCAGAAAGCTGCAGTTAGGACATCTGAAACTGAAGGTCACAGGTCTGTAGTTATGGGCACCAGTCTCATGAAATGGAAAGAAGGCGAGGAACTCAAACAAGAGAAGACTAAACTGATAGGACTTGCTGACTGATTTTGCATAAGGAGTTGAGGAGAGGGAGGCATCATGAATGAGTACTGGCCCAATGGCTTTGGAGAATGGTATCTTAAACTGAGACAGGGAGTAGAGGTGGGGAAGCACATTTGGGAAGACCCATGAGGTTTAGAGCATTGACATGGGCCATTAGGGAAAAACAAAGCAATTATGTCCAGAAGGCCAATTAATAAAGTCTTATTCTTCTGGATATAGTCTGATCTGAACATAGTAACTTGCATGCTGTAGATCAATGTTAAGCAAATGTATTTTTTTATTTTAAAATCCACACACAAAGCATTTCAGGTTCTCTGTATCTTCTTCTCTGTCTACTTTCAGTCTTACATCCCACCTTTCCTTCAAACATGTGAGGAATCAAATTAGGTTGAACTGCTATGTCTTTCAATATCCTGAGCAACTAGTTCAAGTTCCTATTGTCTCTTAAAACCAATGTGGTTTTCACTGGGGGCACAAGGTAGGGTATGATTGCCTAATGCTTGTAACCAATTTCTCACCCCCTTGTTTGTGATCATGAAGACCAGCTCTCCAGGGCTGGCCCCACCTCATCTTGGGACAGTTTCTCATTAGGGAGGGAGTGGGAGAGGACCAAATTGTTCATGCAATGTGACAGTGCCCTGTGCCCTGTGATCATCGGGCTGGTACTCCTCTCCTGGTGTTCAGTACACCCCAGTGGAGATTCTTAGCCAAAAGGAAGAGGAGATGTACCTGTGTCTAAAAGCAGGATCTCACTTCTGTTGATGGGTAGAGTCAGAGGAAGGCCATTTGTCCTTGGGGAAAACACTTGTAATTGCTTTTATGGACCCCCATGGCAAGAATCTTCCCTGTACTATAGGGCTACTCATGCATTCTTTTAAATAATTTTTTTCTGGGCTCTTACAGCTCCCAAAACATTCCATACTCCAATTGTACCAAGTATATTTGTACATATGTTGCCATAACATATTTGTTGCCATAACATAACATGTTTTCTAAACATCTATTTTCTATTTGAGCCCTTTGCATCACTTCTTTTTTCCCTCCCTGCCCCCACTCCCACTCTCATGATTCCTTGATAAATTATAAATTATGATTAATCTCATATCTTTCCCTGACCACTCTCTCCCTTTACTTGAATTTCTGTGGTTCATTTCCCAGGGGCAGGTGTATGTCTGGGTGTAATGCATCCATAATTGTGATTAGTTTCGCCTTCCTCTCCTTCTCCCTTCGCCTTCCCTCTACCTCGCTGGTATGATTACTCTCATTTCTGTGCCTGAGGGGTTATCTGACCTGATTCTGTGTGTCATAATCCCTTATCTGTATCAGTGTACATGCTTTGGTCTAGCCAGAATTGAAAGGCAGGACTGGGGTCATGATAATGGCAGGCAAAAAAGCTTCAAAGAATCAGAGGAGTATCGTGACATTCATCAGGGCTATACTGTACCCTGGTTGACTCATCCCTTCCCTATGACTTTCTGTGAGAGGATGTTCTCTTGTGTACAAATGTGTTTGGCGTCTCTGCTCTGACCACCTTGATTCTGAACAATATGTTTTTGTAGTTGTTTTGGGTCTTCTAGTGCCTGTTACCTGAACTTATTGATCTCTCATGATCACACAGGCTGGTGTCCTTCTTCCATGTGGTTGCTACTCTGCTCAATGGCCACTTGTTTAACTTCAAGGCTTTAAGACCCCAGACACTATATCTTGTAATAGCCAGGCACCATAAGCTTTCTTCACCCCATTTGTTTATGCACCTATTTTGTGTTCAGTGATTGTGTCAGGAGGGTGAGCATCACTACTCGTGCATTTTTAACAGAGGTCTTTTTTAGCTCTTGGCACGCTTGGTGATTCAGGTCCCATACGTGGACATTCTACCTTGACCCATGCTACCTGGATTGCATATTTCGTCCTCTTGAGGTGTGCAGCACTCCACATAGGTCACATTAGATGGAACTGAGTTGAAAATCCACTAATGCCCTAGTGAGAGAAGAAGTGGACTACTGCCCCAAAGTCATGGATTTGGAAGTCATTGGAGTTCCAGTTCCCAAACCTCTGGCTTTTGATGTTACTCAATAACAGGAAACTTAAGACTACTGAACAGTTAACCTTTTCATCTTTTCTCGGCTTTTAAAGACGTGTCTTATTTCTGCAGGCATAGTTCTACCATAGGGATGAGTATCATTGAATTTTGTGCCCCATGTCTAACCCTCATCATTTTCTTATACATTTTAAAAAATGTATAAGTGAATATCACATCATCTTATTCTAAAAAGCATTCCCATATATGCATGACCCTGTTATCTCAATACCTATTCTTTCTTCAGAGCACCCTTGGTCCCTACGCTATGCTCCGTTTTCTGGAAACTCACCAAGCCGGTGTCCCAGTCCCATAAAGCATTAGGTGCCTTTTCTCTCTCAAGAAAAACAAAACAACCACAAACTCCCCCAAGCAGGTTCAGTGCCATCAAGTTAATTCTGACTCAAAGGGGCCCTACAGAACAGTGTAAAGCTGTCCCTGCAGATTTCCAAGACGATACTAGTGATGCAATAGAAAATCCCCTCTTTCTCAAGTGGGGTAGCTTGTAGTTTCATACTGCTGACATTGTGATTGGCAGCAACAACTCCTCATCACAGTGCGAGGCATTCTCAGGGCATGAGGGTACCTTGTTCTGAGTCAAAGGTCATGAGCTGATGAAAAGGTCCTGGCCCCAGCCGCCCTACCTCCATCCATCCAGGCAATGTCACAGTCTGCCTCTAACCTGTTTAGTGTTCCTTTGTCACACCTCAGTATTACTGGGTTTCCATTACATACACACACATGCCCTAACCTTGCTTTCCTCCTGCCTTATTTTTAGTCTCTCTTCTCCCTGATGGAGTCTAATTCCCTAAGCCTGGGCAGATGCTTAGCAACAAAGCTCAGGGGCAGACAGCCTCAAGTCTCCAAGCACCTCTCTTCCTAAAGAGTCTCACCTCTTCAGTAAATAGTCACATGCCTTTTTCCATTTGTAGAAAACATGAAGGGTTACCCTTAGTTCTATATCAGCCATGCCTGGTGGCGCTTCCCAAGGCTCATTCTCCTCTACTTTTCAGGAAGTCCAGAGGAGTTGGAGGTGATTCCAGTGAGGTCGGTAGCCTCTCTGGGGGAAATCACGATGCTCGGCTCAGTTTTTCCATGCAAGACCTTGCATCACATCAGCAGGATTCTTTCCACCCCTCCTGAATATGAAAAGATTTATATAATCCACATGGTTCCCTTATAAAATACACATGAGGCTTGATAAATTATCCACTATTTATGATGCTACTAAAATGATACCCTTTGTTTCATTAAAGTAGCCATATGCTACAATACAAATCATTGTCATTCATTCAGATATCAATATATATACTTTTTTAAGAAGGGCATCCAGCAACAAGAAGAGTACAATCAGATCATAGCTTTTGAGAACATACGTGCACTCAAAACTGGCTTGATGTCCCTCTTTATAGAGCTCCATGCACCCATCCATTCATCCACCCATCCCTTCAGTCATTTATTTGCCAAATAATTATGAAGAACTGAACCCTGTAGGTTCTAGGACAACCTTGGTCCCTGTCCTCAGATATCAAGCAGGCTAGTGTGCGAATTAGACAATAAATAGGGATGCAGGTGCTATGATAAGCCAGTTGCCCTGGTGGCATGTTGGAAGACTTCTCCAAGGTAGTAGCATCTGGGTTGTGCCTTAAAGGACAATTAAGCCTGAGAAGTGTTTCAAATTATTCTCCGTCTTGTTGCTTTATTTATTTTCTTCTTAGTGATCAATAGATCACTCATCTGGGGCTATATTTTTTCCCTTGAATATTTTTCTAGCTCCACGTCACCCTGACAACTGGAAGTCTTGCTCCTTTTCTGTCCTGTTTCATGTTCTTACCCCAGGATGTATAGTTGTGGTAGTCACATAATCTGGGGTCAACTTGAGACTATTAAGAGTGAAAGGGTGGAGTTTAGCCTGTCAATCATGTCACAACTCACTGACCACATTTTGGAGGTACAAGAGAGATAAATAACTCACTAGAGGCCAGAGGCACTCACTGCCTGCAAGACATTCCTGTTGATAAGTCACACGGAACTACACTGACAGAGACAGAGCCCTGGAACTAGAGGAGCCATGTAAAGACCTATGCCAGCGCTGAGATGCTTCCCCCACCACTGAATCCCAAGACTTTCCACCTATGGGCCTGTGATCTTCGTGCATTCAGCATCATTGCATGGCTGCATGAGTCTAAAGAGAAATTTAGTGACTAATATTGGCATATGGGGTAATATCGGACTTAGGGACTTGATCTGGACTGGGTTGGGATGCTTTCTTAATGGATAGTTACTCATTGGTATGAAGTTCTTTCCTTCTTTTTTTTTAATCATTTTATTTGGGGCCCATAAAACTTTTAGCACAATCCATACATCAATTGAATCAGGCATGTTAGTAAATATGTTGTCCTCATTCTTTTCTAGACATTTACTTTCCATTGAGCCCCTGGTATTAGCTCTTTCTTTTTCTTACACATTTATGAATGTCTGTGAAATTGTTTTTCTTGTCAACCTGGATTGACACTGTCGTAATAGTATTTAGCACAAAGGAGGTACTCCAAAACATATATTCAATGACTAAGTGGTCACTGGAAAAAGGAATGGCATGTGCTCATTTCTAGAGCTGAGAGCACACGTAATATACAGGTGAAATGACATTTTGTATGCCACATGCTCTGATACTTCTGCCAACCTTTACCCACTAGCCCAGTACCTCTCTACAGTCACTCTGCTCATGCCCCCACACACTGATCACCACCCACTGTTTCCCACAGGAACTGGCATTTTCCCACTGGCAAGAGTAAAAAAGCACATTTGCCTCCTCGAACAATGGAAGCTATGTTTCTTCATGACCAGGGGTGAATGGCCAGCGACTCCCTGGTACCATCTGCAGGGCACCGTGAAAAAGGAAACTTGCTTGTCATCACCTGAACACCTCTCTGTTGTCCAGAACCATTACAGATGCCGGTTAGGAAGCCCTGCCCAAAGGAGGCCATATCAGAAAAGCCTGGGATTTAATCTGACCTATTTGATCTTCGGTAACTTTGATTTCATCTCTTCATCCAGCTTTAAAATGGAGATCTTTTCAGTATCCACTTCATAAAACATTTTTGATAAGTCAATCAATTATGTTACATGTTCAACGTACAGTATATAATGTAATTATTATTACTGAGCTCTACCAAACACTTTTTCTGTTCTAACAGTTTCCCTCCAAAGCTGCTTCCCCAAAGCTGACACATTAACAGTTTTACCTCTATCATTTATTTCATTTGATCCTTACAACCACCCTAAGAAGAAGATACTATTACCATGAGCTACACTTAACTGATAAGGCACTTGATTCTAGAGAAGTTGAAAAACTGTTCCTAATCTAAGCCGGATTTCAAACCCAGGTCTATCTGACTCTAAAACCCATGGCCTCAATCACGCTGTTGTACTGACTCACCTGGGAATCTGAGGTAGCTGCTGCTTCCCTCCAGCTTCAGTGTGTCCCCTAGGTCTAGAGGATGAGGATTGGAAAAAAAAAAAAAAAGGAAGTGGAATTTAGACTTCAAGGGAACTTATTTGGACCCAAGGGACAGTGCCAAAGTGAGGAAGATTGGCCTGCAAGGTAAAATAGGAAAGTCCACTGTGTGCTCTACCAGTCCATCTGCCTATGGTTGCGTTGGTCTCCCGCTCTTTGCACAGAGTGGAATGAGGTGGCTAAGTCCTGTCCACCTTTGCTAGATTGGCCAACTAAATTGAGTCTTTTCGTCAAGATGGATTATTCCCAGGTGCTTATCATGATGGAGGAAAGAGAGAGAAGAATATTTCATGCATGCCTAGCCTCAATTTAGCTTACAGATGTGTAAGATATTGATATGCACATGAAATCCATGAAATGGATTGTGGAAAATTGTATTTTGAAGAAAGAGCCATGATTCTCTGGGCTACATGCTATTCCAGAAACTTGTCTCCCTTCCTACCACCACAAAGAAGTTGAGTCTCTGTCTTCTCTCCTTGCACCTAGATATTACCTGACAGGAGTTCCAGAACTCATATTTTTAACCTTTTTATATGGAACTATAATTTTTGACAAAACAGGGAGTCATTATTATTAGGGAAGGGAAGAGAATATTAAGCCTGGAAGTGTAGGTTGAGATCAGATTGAAGAAGACTTTATTTATTTTTCAATATAGCATTACCTTGTGAATTAGATAAAGGATGACAGAGCTGATGAGTTACATTCAATAATTCATATACTTTTCTTTTCATCTCATTTATTGCAATCCCTTCCATGCAACTTTATGTATCCCACTTCCTCTCTGTTTCCTGTTTCCATTCCTCTTTCTTTTCTTAATGAAATTTTGGCCTTAGGTCAATGCTGCCCTTGTGATCTCAAATGGTTGGTTATTCTAAGGTGTATACTTCACTGGTGTTATTGTTCCCCTTAAAGATCTGTCTATTGTTTGGCTAAAAAGTGGGCCGGGGGGGATCAATTCTAGATCTTAAGGGTTATGATCTCATGCGTCCAATGGGTCTCTCTCTAACCAGTAAGTCAGGCCTCTTTTATGATTTTGTGATTTATTCCATATTTTGTCCCATTCTATCTAGCACTTTCAAAGTAGTTGGTAGTGACAGCCAGGTAGAAAAACTATCCACTTCTTCTGGTCTCAAGGTTATGGAGTCTGATGTTCGAATTCAGTGATCCTGCAGCCATTGGATTCATTCTCTCCACGTGTCTTCAACTTTCTGTACTTCTCTTTCTTCAGAACAAGGAGAAACCAAGAGCTGTACATTAGGTGGCCCCTAGCTCATGAGTTTTTAAAACTACAGCTACTACTCATCAAAGTAGGACCTAGAACATGGCCTTGGTAAACTATGTCAGTTGATCTGGGTGTTGATCCAGCTGATCCTGAGACTATGTTCCTGAGCCCCCAGGCCCAATGACTTTGCTCCCTCAAGGTGTTTATGTCTAAAAAGTTTTCCTAACTTTACTCACTGTACCCACTGGCTGCTCCACCACACTCATGGCTATATTTTTAGAAAAAGGCTGTAAATGCCATTCTCTGTTCAGTTATTTACCACTTTGGGAACCTTTTGCCATATCCAAGTACAGCCAATATGATGATCTACATAGTAGTTTTCTTTATATCAGATTTAAAATTATTCACTTTTTAAAAAGCCCCATTCTATGAAAGCATAAACATCATACCCTTTATATCTCAGGTATATGCTATATGCATAAACTAAATATATAAGAACTCCCACTGGAAGTTGAGCTGATTCCTACACATAGGGACACAGTCGAATTGCCACATAGAGTTTCCTAGAGGCTGATGGGTTCAAATTGAGTGGTTAACCACTGCACCACTAGACCTTTTGAGTTATAAGGACTTTTTATTTTTAAATAATCCAAGAATTCTCCTGAATGTTATCTTCTGGATCATTGTTGCCTTTGTTCCTCATTTAGAAAAGTTTGTGCCAGACAATGGAGAGCTACCACACACTGTGAACAAAGCAGAAATCGCTGGATGTTTGGGTGCTATATCCATAGAGATCAGCAAGCCCATTCGGAAGACTCATGTGAGGGGTGGGCATATTAGCTATGGTTAACCTGACTGGGCAACAGCATTGGACATGTATTGGTGTGAGATGCACAGAAAAACTTTGATGCCTGGTGTCTTCCTGGAGTGGGAATTGAACTCACTGGTAATTAATGTAAGGTATTACAGTGATATTATGGAGATGTTAGTTTAGCTAGCGACAATCGCAGGGAAGCTTAGGAGAAATTAGACTGAGTCTATGAAATGTCCCCAGGGATGCTGGCAGTTTGGGCTGAGAGTCCAGGCCAGAGTGGTTCACAGTCCTCTTCCTCGGTCCATGACTCTCAACCTTGGCTGTATAGCAGGATCTCCTGAGGATGTTTCTAAAGTCACTGAGACCAAGACTCTACCCAAACTACTGAAATCTGTATCTCAAAGCCTGAAGCCCAGGAACAAGCACAGCTAAGGACAATATTAATGGATAATATTAATTCCCAGACAATATTAATGGAGAGTCAGGATTCAGGAAAAACTACCTAGGAGGTGTTTTGCTGGGAAAGCATAAGGAACCCTGAAAGAGAGTCCCAAGGAGTTGGGGCAGGCAGCCTGGTCAAGAAGCTATCCTAATAGTTTGAGAAAGAGTCCCCCCATTTTCACTTATATCATAAACTGCAAATGTGTGCACAGCGCACCTGCACATACACAAAAATATCAAAAGCACACATGAACTCCTAAGTGCATACACATAAGTAATACATAGCCAGATTTTATTTATCAGGCAAACCGAGCTTGCCTACAAAGTCAATTCAGTTTGTTCTAACACTTCTATATGGCAAAGTTCTAGATCAAGAGGCCCATGAACTTTAGGCTTATGTAAGGTTGGGTCTGTTTCTGACAAAGCCAGGAAGATAGTTACATAATCTGTGATCAACGTGAGATTTAAGAGTGAAGGGCTGGAGTTTATCCTGTTGATCAGGTCTCATCTTGATGTCCTCATTTGGAGGAGCTAAGGAGATAAACAGCTCACTAGAGGCAGGACACACACTCACTGCCTCTGAGACATGAGTGACAATGATCCTGAAGAGCTAAGCTGATACAGCCAGAGGTCTGGAGTTGGAGGAGCCATGAGACCCCTGCCGGTGCTGAGATGCGTCCACCACCACTAGCTCCACAAGACTTTCCACCCACTGGCCTGTGCTCTTCCTGCCTTCGGTGTCATTGCATATGTTTTGTGAGTCTCAAGAGGATTTTACAGATTCGTATTGGACATATGGGCTAATATTGAACTTATGGATTTGATCCAGACTGGGCAGGGATGTTTTCTCAATATCCAACTGCTCTTGGGTATACAGCTTTTTTGTACTCATTTGAGTGTCTATGAATTTCTTTCTCTAGTCAACACAGGCTAACACACACAGATTATCACATTCAGGGTTCTAAGTCTACTCACCCATAATTAAAGGGCCATGTAGAAAATTCATACATTCATAGAGGTCCCTACATGCAGCAGTATACATCACACAGGCATGTACACGTGCACACACACGATGTGTGCACTAGCCATATTAGGCTGGACTATGCTGTGAGACTTTTGTTCCCACTACCTCTAGTCCCTCTTCCCAAAGCCTGAAGTTCAAGGCCTCTTCCGACTCCCATCTGGGAGCAGGCCTCTGTCCTAGATTAGAGGGGCTCTTGGCAGGGAACAAAAGAAACTGCAGCCCAGCTCCCAGGGCAGTACTTTTGCTTGTTTCACAGTTTGTTCTTCTTGCTCCCTGGGCTCCTAAACAAGAGGCCACTTAGAAAGTACAGTTTAGAAACAAGGGGGCATTGTCCCCTGGGCCTGGGGGGCTTTCCTGAGTCTTGGGTGAGAGAAATGGAGATGAGAGGAAGATCTGCAGAGAAGCTGCCACCTGGGGGAAAACAATTTCCCAAGCAGCTAGTCAAGCTGGTCTCTTCCAGAGAAGTGCATGGATTTGCCTGCCCCTGCCACCCTCTCAGGCCTTGGAAAATGTCTTCTGGAGCCCTTGATTACCAAATTGTCTCTTTCCAGGCACCTCTATCCTTACCTGCCCTCCTCTTCAAAGGACCTTGGGCATATCAGAAGCTCATCTAGAAGAAATAGAGAAAGCCCCATCCTGAGAGACCACCTTCTTCTCCCCTAAAGACCTTCTGTCTAGAAAGGAGGCTCCCAGCCTTCCTGGCCCCAAAGACCAACAGTTGACATGCAACAGAAAGCCAAGTGTCCCAGGAGCTGTGGGGAGGTCTCAAACCCTTAGATCCAGCCTCCTGTGCACACATTGTGAAGTGTCAAATAGTGAGGGCTTTCAGTGCTGATCGTCATTATGGGGAGATCTCCCTTGTTCCCTCGAGGAATAATGATACCAAAAACTTCTCATCTGGTTGTGTTTCTTCAAGTTGCATCTCTAGGAAGACTTTTCTTTAAATGGGCTAGAATCCTATTCTAAAATGCACATCTGTGTATAACACAATGAAGATCCTCTAATGAGTTCCTCCAGCCTCAGAATAAAGGGAAACCCTTTAGCGTTAGCTATATGTCCCTTAAAGAAGTCTGGGGATATCTTGGTTCAATGCTTGGCTGCTAGCTGAAAAGTTGGTGGTTTGAACCCACCAGGCACTCCAAGAGAGAAAGATGAGTCAGTCTGCTCCTGCAATGCTTTACAGCCTTGGAAGCCTTATGAAGCAGTTCTATTCTGCCTTATGGGGCCACTCTGAGTCGGAATCCATGTGGAAGCAATGGGTTTGCTCTCTTTCCTTACTCCTTTGCACCCACTCCCCTCTGTGTGCTGGAGCTTCAATTGTTTCTTAGATAGAGCACATACTCCCAGCAGCCATGCTCTGTCCACAGTCATCACTCTGCCTGACGGATCATCTCTCACCAACCTCCACTCTCATGTCCTCCCACAGATGGACCACAGTTCACATCTGCCAGGCCCACAGGAAAGGGAGTTTTTGTTGAGTGAATGAGTACATTCTTGACACAGTCCAACTCACCCCTGAAGGTTCGGTTCTGTTATGCTATTTCTGGGAAGACCTCTTGCTTGGCTCTTGGACAATCAGAGTTTCTCCCTCTTTCCTTCTATGGTAACTTGTATGTTTCTTTGTACATATTGTTTCTTCCCCCTGCCCCATTGTCTCAAATTAGTCATTTTATTCTACTTCCTAGAAATTGGCACATTCAATGTACTTTATTTATATCTCCTTCTTCACCCTAGATAAGCCATAGGGTGGTACAAACACTTAATACATTAGACAGCAAACCCAAAGGTTGATGGTTCCAGCACACATAGAAGCATCTCAGCAGAAGGACCTGGCTACTTATTTCTGAATAAAGATCCATTGAGAACCTTCTGGAAGACAGTTCAACCTTGACACACAGGAGCCACTATGAGTCAGAGTTCACTCTATAACAGGTTTGGTTCATTCGCTCCACTGTGTTAGTCCGGGTTGACTAGAGAAACAAATTCATAAACACGCATACGGGAATAAGGGAAAGGTTTATATACAAGAGGAATGGAACATTGAGAAAACATCCCAACCCAGTCCAGTCCAAGGTCCTAAGTCCAATATTAGCCCATATGTCTGAAACCAGTCTATAAAGTCTCCTTTCAACGCACAAAGCATGTGCAATGACACCAGGACAATCACAGGCCAGTGGGTGCAGAGTCTTGCATATCTAGCAGCAGTAGAAGCATCTCGACTCTGGTCGGGGTCTCCCCATGGCTCCTTGTTTTCAGGGCTCAGGGTCCATTTGCAGTATCCAGTGGTGGTAGAAGCATCTCAGCATGGACAGGGGTCTCTCTGTGGCTTTTCCAGCTTCAGAGGTCTGGTTCCATCAGGATAACCCCATGTGGCTTCTCCTCCGGTACCTCCAGTTCCTTGCATGCTGCCATCTTGTCTCATTAGTAGACCGACTCCAAGAGACAGAGTCAAGTCTCTCTTCTCCAATTGGGAAATGCCGCGAGACTTCCCAGAATTTTCAGGAGAAAGCCATGCCCACACAGAGGCTATCTCCAGATTGACAGGCTAAACTCCACCCCTAGACTCCCAATCATGAAACTGGTATACGAGTACATGACTGCCACACTCCATCATAGATTGTGGGTTCCTGAAGTGCATGGAGTATGAATTGGCTTTCTGGGCCACAGTTAGTGCCAGCAAAGAAAAGATCCTAAGTAACTGTTTATTGGAGTTCAATGAGATGAACTAGATCCATATCGGTGCACCAGCAAGTTCTACAAGTGGAACCATCTACAGTCAGATATGTCACTCATACTCCTGGTTTGGGAGCCAATGGTGAAGAGAGCTGCAGACAATTCATGGAAAGCTTCCATTCCCCTTTCATCCCATGTGTAGAATGGTATGATGGAGATCATCGGACTTGAACAGGAGAAAGACTAAGTTGGCCATTGCCTCAGAGAGAGTGAAAAACAAAAGGGTCTCTCCTCTGTCATTCTTAATAATGTGCCAGCACAATCAGAGCTTAACAGCAGTTGTTAGACTAGGTTATCTCATGTTCTGTGTGCAAACTGAGGAAAATAAGCAAACATAGCAGTAGACACCACAGTGGTTCCACTGTTTCCTCTTTGCACTGCTAGCAAGCAGCCGGTTAATGCTGCTTGCATAAGGGATAGGAACCTCTCTGGTACCCAGGGAAAGGTGAAATAGGCTCATCCAAAAAGCCTGAGCAGCAAGCTAACACGTCAATGTTTATACCCTTTCCAGTGCCCGCCTCGGGTACCTGAAGAGACAACCGAAACAGCTCTGTGCCAACCGAGGAAGAGAGATGTCAGTGAAATCCTTGCAAATGTCATTGGATTAACAGTAAGGGGCCTGAAGTCTCCCAGGCCAATTGACTGCTAGAGACTCAACTCCTTCGTAGGTAGAATTCTTACCTAGAAGAGACCGGGGTTTCATTTCTGTCCAACCCACTTCCAGTGCAGCCACCACCATGTGCAGCCTTGTATCAGTGCAAATTGGCATTGTTGCCATGATGCTGAACAGGTTTCAGGGGGTGGGGGTGAGGGGATTCCAGAATAAAACAGGCAGGAAGAGAGACCTAGGGACCTTAAAAGTTCATAAAAAATTATGCACCATGTTTGAATTCTGGTTTTTGACAAACTTTTTAACGCCCACATTATATGTCTGAAAACAAAGCAATAAAGATATGTGGACAATAGTGTGTGTGGCCAGCTACAGACACAGCTGCCATGAAATGAAGAAGGGGCTGGAGGAAAGAGGAAGGACTGGCATCTTTCCTTTTCAGCCAATCGCACTTGAAGTTATCAAGAAGGTACACACCAGCTTTGCTCTGAAGAAAACCACTGTTGCCAATTCCATTTTTTTTTTACTCGCCATTTCTCAGTGAGCAATACCACCTCACCAAGATGAGCCACATCCTGGAAGCCAGCCACATCCCCAGCGGAAGTAGCCCTGTGTGAAGAGAGGGATGGATGGAAGGTGATTGGTAATGAGGCCTTATAGGCAACCTGGTGGTCTCAGGAACGTGGCAGCTGTGAAAGGATGGGCTTGTGGCTGTGCCACGTGAGACCCCCTCAAATTGTTTCTTAGGACTGCTGTGGACTCAAGCACTGGAACTCGTTTCAACTGACAGTGGAGAGTCTTTTGAAGTTGGGGCATTTAACACCCTGAGCAGCAGTTCTTTTCCTCCCCTCATTTATTATATCCACTTCCTTTGGACCACTATTCAGAGAATGGGTAACATAGGAGCTATCCATGGGGATAATTAGTAGCTTGTTTTCCTCTATAAAACTTGGCCATAATGTTCTTCCTCTTTTCCTGAGAGTCCACCCATACAGCGAACAGATGGGCCGTGTGAGGCCCGAGAGCCCCGGAGACTGTGGAAGAGTGAGAGAGGAGGATCACAGAGAGAGAGAGACAGAGAGAGAGCCGTGGAAACACACACAGTGCCACAGCAAAGGCCTGGGCTGCAGTCTGGAATATCACAATGTCTACCCGTTGACCAACCCCATCCATGAAACAGACCCCCGTCAATCCAGATTTTAACAAAGCGGAGAGCCCAAAAACCATTTTGACTGAGATTTTTGTTAACACGGCATAAACCAACAAGTTAGACAGCAATGATCTTGAAGACTGGCAGAAAGGGAAAAGTCCATCTCAGAATAGAATCAGCCATCCTTGTTTTCCTCCTTGTAGGAGACCTGTGACGCAGTCGTTACAAGTTGGGCTGCGATCGGCAGGGTCGGCAGTTTGAAACCCCTAGCAGCAGCTCGGGAGAAAGCGTGGACGTTCTACTCCTGTCCACACCTACAGTTTCCGAAACACGCCGAGAATTGCCGTGAGTCAGCCCTGGCTTGATGGCAGTGAGTTTGGGGTGGGATAACTAGAAGCAGAGGAGACCCCAATAGATACAAAATCATAGCTCTTAGTTTGGGGGTGGTTTTGCTTGCATTTTAATTTCAAATAATTAAAATGAAAAAAAAAAGATGATTGAAAGCTACACCCCGTATTGGTGTGGTCTTTGTAAATATGCAGGTCTCTTCAGCTTCTACAAGGAGGTAAAAACCGCATCCCTGGTCGTATTCTGAAAGGTCCTTTTGTTTTGATGAAAACAGGAGGAGTCTTGGTGGGCTAGGAGGCTACATGTTGGGCTGCTAACTTCAAGGCCAGCGGTTCAATCCGCCAGCCCCTCTCTGTGAGAAAGATGAGGCTTTCTATTGCCAAAAAAGAGTTACATTCTCGGAAACAGTGCTGCCCTCTCTGTCAGATCATTATGCGTTGAAATCATTTGGACAGTGGTGAGTTTTAATTATTTGAAAATTTGCCAGCGGGTAGCCAGTAGACCTGCAAGTTAGCCTGAATAAACCAGAATACTATCACAACAGAGAAACATCATGCCATCTCTCCTATTCCCTTTCTAAAAAGGCTCACCTCGCCCTTCCCTCTGCTTCACCTCCTGGCATCTTTTTAGGAACTTACTCTCCCCCACACACAGGCGACTGCAGTCCCTCTCTATGGGGAAGTTGCCTGAGGTATGGCGGCACTCAGGCCCAAAGTGGAATTGCTAGAGCACCTTCCTCGGCTTCCTACGAGAAGAACCGAGAAAGGCAAAGCAAATGCCCCCCTTCTCCAGTGGGGCAGCGGCGGTGGTCCTGTGGCTGATTCCTCATCACACATGGAGGAGGACCCAGGTTGGACTTCCAGCCCACGCACCCTTGGAGTCGCCACCACCTGGCTGTCTGCCAGTGGAAACTCATTTGTTACAGTGATGCCAAACAGATTTCAATGGGGTTTCTGGACTAAGACTAGAAAAAGAGGCTTCCCCAGCTACTCTGATGAATAACTCATTTTGAGACCGACACAGGACCAGGCAGCATTGACGTCTGCTGGCCATGCAGTGTCCGTGAGTTGGAACCCGGTGTAGAGGCCGCGTGTGGCAGTACCGACTACTCCTGGTGGGAAGTCAAGGCACTGTGTGCCCCGATGTCACTTCCAAAGAAGCAGAATGTGGAAAAACAAGAGTCATAAGGTGCTGTCTGTGCTGTTTTAGGGGAGAATGGCAATGCAGTCAGTATTCCTCTGGCCATGGTAGATTTGCGTCAAACACAGGAAACTTTTTTTTTTTTCCAGCAGTGACCCCAAGCTAGTCCCAGGGCCCAGCAATGCACGAGACATCCACAGAAGGAAGATCAGCGCACAAGGCCCTCTCGCTGGATGTGGTGACCTGTCAATCACACTGTTCCAATGAGTCTGTCTCTTGACCAGGGCGAATCCATCCATCTCAGTGATCAGCCAGAGATGATTATTGTCAGTGAAGCAGACCAGCATCGTTTAATGGGCATTTGTCCTATGACCTTTGGTTTGGTGGTCTTTCACCCCAAGCAAGTGGGAAAACTGGAGGGGCTACCAAGGAGAGTAGGGACAGGCTTAGGTCCCCGATATTAGCTCCCTCTCTCATGACTCATTGTGATGAGACCCAGAGGAATGAACATGAGACCTGAGCTGTAACCAAGAGTGTGAGGGAAGCACTGGGTGTTCCAGAACTTTCAGTATTGCTAACCACAGGTCAGCAATTCTAACCCTCCAGTCACTCCAAAGAGAAAGATGAAACCTTCTGCTCCCATAAAGATTTACAGCCGTGGACACCCAGGGGCAGTTCTACTCTGTCCTGTGACGTCATTATGCACTGAGACTGACTCAACAGAAGTGAGTTTGTCTGCCGGTCATGGGTTGAAAACATCCCTCCAAATATGTGTCATCTCGGTAGGATGGTGATTGCCAGTATTGGGATTCCCAGTTCTTTTTGCGGCGTGTTCTAACTCTATCCTCTGCTGGCGGTTAATGACCCACCAGCTGCTCCATGGGACAACGATGTTGAAATCTGCTTTCTGTAAACCTTGATAGCCATGGAAACACGTTGGAGCAATTCAGTCTGGTCCCATGGGTTTTTGCTGCTGATTTTGTTTTTATATAGCAGACTACATAAAGTCAAGTCGACACAGAAGACTATTGCAAGGCCTTACCTTCTTCCCTTTGTTCCCTCAGAACATGTGAACAGAGCAAATCTAACCTGCTGAAGGACAGAGAACATACAGAGAAAACCTCAATTGTCCCAATCAAGTCACCCCAGATCAGTCGACAGACAGTCAGTCTCCAAACATGTGAGAGAGAAGAAGCAATATCAGCAGAGCTATCTGTCTGATCCATGCGGGAGTCCAGGCACAGAAATGAGCCCAGCTGATAACAGAAGAACCACTCATACACTCAAAAGTCATAATAAGGTCATTTATTTAAACCACAAAGCTTTGGGGTAGTTTGTTAGGCAGCCATAGTTAACTGAGACTTAAAAAAAACAAAACAAAACACAATGTCAGCATCAGATAAAGGGCTCTGTTAAAAAACTTATCCAGCCTTCTTTACAATCATCGTAGACCATAAAGGTTGATGAGGTCCCAGCTTCCACATTGGTTCAGTTACAAGAATTGAAAGGACATCAAGCTGAATCTCTATCGCATTTGGGCTTTCATGTTTTGCCTGTTTCTTGTCCTACACATTTCTTTGGGGGATGAGAGATGTCAGTTCTGATATGCTTCACACAAATACTGAGCTCAGACCTCTTGAAATGGGACTGATCAACCCTTAGCAACAGACCCTAGGAAAATCTATAATAAGCCTCTTCCTGGTGACTTCCTCCCCAATGGCCTCTCTGAGCTTCCTCAAAGATGGGATGTCTCCTCAACTCCTTCCTCTGCACAGCCTCTGTAGCACTTCATGACTATGGTGAGGAGCCTAAGTGGTGCATTGGGCTGCTAACCAGAAGGTTGGCAGTTCAAAACCATCAGCTGCTCCACAGGAGAGAGATGAGGCTTTCTATTCCATAAAAAGTCACAGTCTCAGTAACCCACAGGGACCATTCTACTCTGTCCTGTAGGACCGCCATGAGTTGGAATTTACTCCTGGTGGTGTGTTGGGTATTTATTTCTCAGGCATTCCCATTAGGCTGGATGTTTCTGAGGACCAGGACTGTGTCTATTTTTCAGGCATTGACTCCTCAGCTCCTAGCACAGTGCTAAGTACACGGTGGGTGCTTAGTAAATATCTGAGGAATGAACAAATGGTGGCAGGCCACGTTTTATTTTGTCTCCACTGCACCTCTCGTTTTGTTCTCCCTTTAATAGCTCCCCCAGTCTTGTGATTCCTTCAGCCCTGCTTTCCTTCCTTGGGTGTAGAGCAGGAAATAATATTCTGACTTCTCTTTGCAGAAAGACAGATAAATGTCTTTTGTAGTATAGAATATTGTCTACCCAAACTGGTGAGCATAAAAGAGTAAAATTGCACAAGTCAGGAGACTAAATAAGGTCCAATTATCTGAACAACCCTTGAGTTGTGATGATGGAGAAGTGGGGTGACAGGGCCCCCTCTAGAGCACCTGGTACGTGGACAGTTTTCCATGCAGACAAGGCAACAACAAGAGGGGTTTGGTCAGCAGCCAATCACCTTAGCTGACTCCTGGCAGCCCACAACCAAGGTCGTCTGGAATAGCATTTGAGAGCTGACCAAGCTGCTACATGCTCAGTAGTGCACTGAGATTTTTTAAAATTTCAAACCAAAGTTCTCACATGTTGACTAGCCAGTCATTCTCTAATGGCAGCAGCATTAAAAGCAAAGACAAAAGCTAGAAATCTTCTAATGCATGTTTGATTGATTAGATCATGACAGGTGGTTTAACTGGATATGGTAAAATGCAGTTATATGAATGCAATCACATGGGCAAGTCCTTGGTTCTTCTCCAGTGTCTTCTTTGAGAGTTGTGCCTTATTTTATGACAGGTCTTCCTTAGACTTTGTGGGGAATGGGATGTTTTTGCTGTGCATGTGCGTGTGCCTGTGTGTGTGTGTGTGTGTGTGTGTGTGTGTGTGTGGTCATCTCTGGAACCTAAAAGTCTTATGGTAGAAGGTGGGCACACCTGCCATGGCTGGGAAGGAGAGAGCTGTCCTGGGTTCTTTGGGGCAGTTAGAAGCTATTGTGTGGACCATTTTCTCTGTCAAATTCAGTCTGTTTGTTGTCTCCAATATCTACCTTTGGCAACTATTGTTGATAGATTCCATCAAGTCAGTTCTGACTCAGAGAAGAACAATAGGAGAACACACTGAAGAAAGCACAACCTGGTCCTGCGCCACCCCTATAATTGTTCTTATGTTTGATGCCATCGTTGCTGCCATTGTTTCAATCTTAGTTAATAGTTTATAATAGACTTCTCCTCATAACAGCTTCTGATTTTATAAGATTTCATCTTGATGAAACAGGGGTGGAGTTGTTAAAGACTTTGTGTATCTGAGAAGGCAAAATTTGAATTCTCTTCCTTAATGAGAAATGGATTTTATTTTATGCAAAAACACATATGCTCTGCTCCACACAGTCAACCATGCAGTGTCCCCCTTGGGGACACTCTTTGTGCTCATTCAACTTTATGTGCTTACCTGTGGCTCAATTTTCATGGGCTTTATTTACTTTCTTGCAAGGTTCAAAATCTCTGAGATGCACCTTAATGGAAAGTAACAAACCACTGATAAGGTTTATACGATGCTCAAGTAATGAAAATTAGAAGTCATTATCTTTTGTGAAGGCAGAAAATGTTGTCTGAATCAAGATGATTTGGGTGGTACATATAATAATGGAACAAATTACTAATGATGTGCTAAATTACAAAAAATACCCCTGTTACTTATTAAACAAAACACTTTGGTTCATAGAACAGGAAGAACACAGGGTGGAAACACGTTCCTATCTCCTGTACAGACAGGTGAGAAGTGAACAGAGGCAGCGAGCTGCAGTGCAGTGGCAGTCTTTCAGGTATGACGTAGCTCATCTGTGACCTACCAACTGCCTGACAGGGGTTGCCCACCTTCTGAGGTCTGACCATACCTTGAATACATGAACAGATAACCTTTCCTCTCTAAGCTTCCCTCTCCAATTCTCCAAAGTCATTACAGGGTCTTTGAATGAACACAGAAATATCGAGCTGGCAATAAAGGAGAGTGGGACTGGAAAAGAAAGAGTACAGGGCTAGCATGCTTGAGAGATATACAACTCTACCTTTTTGAATAATCTCACACCTCTGGGGAGCTGAGAAGGAAGAATTTTAGAATAGCCTTCTCTGTTCTCAACACTGCTCCACCATTGTCTTCACTCTGCTACCTGTGGTATTTCTGGTCACTGGCTTCATGGCACCCCCATGAATATCCATCCTCTGAGAGCGCTGAATTGTCAGTGGGCCTTGGTGTGCCCCTGGGTTTTCTCCACATTGACAAGCTAGAGGTCTGACAACTCTTGGGTGTATAGATCACTTCCAGGTCTCCGATGACTCTGCTGTGCTGGGTTCAGTTGGACCGACGCCACCCACGCCAGGTGCTGTCGAGTTGATTCTGATTCACAGAGACCCCCCGTGTGTCAGAGTGGAACTGTGCCCCCTCGGATTTTCAATGGCTGGATTTTCATAAGTGTAATGTCAGGCCCTCTTCAGAGACTCTTTACTCTCCAACCTTTCAGTTATCAGGTGAACACCACCCAAGGACTCCATGGCCTTCTGTAGGAGAATTGCATTTCAAGCCTTGGGTTTGAAGAAAAAATTCCATACAGACCCAGTCTGAAGATCTTAGTTGTCACCCCCAAACCACCCCTGACTAAGTTGTGTGATGTGAGAAACCCACCTTATTCTTTAGAACTCAGTTTTCTCGTGCATGAATCCCTAAACGTATTTGTAGAAGGGCTACTGAGTATTCAAAGCTTGGAAGATGAAAAAGACAAGGTCCTTGCCCTCAAGGAGCTCAGTCTGGCAGAGGAAGCAGTCTTATAAGTAAATAATGACAAAACCATGGGAGAAGTGCTAAGCAAGGCATAGTCGAAAGGTTATGAAAATACTGAGAACATACAGAGAGTAATTAACTCTGCCTGGGGGACACTAAGGAGGAAATGTTTGAACATCCTGTGAGGATGCATATATGCATTCATGGGGGAACCAAGCATTGCCAAGGTAGGAGAAGTAACACAGGAGAAGGTGCAGCAGTGAGAACCACATGAAAGGTCGGAGAAACAGGATTGGGTATAACTGGAAGAGAATGTAAGTAGCCAGGTATGGAGTTAAAGTATATAGGAGCTAAGTGATGATGAGCCTCTTCATGTTAAAGGATATATAAATAATGAAGAACCAAAAAGAACTTTTAAACAGGAGAGTTAACAGATCAGCTGAGTCTATATAGAATAAGCGTGGACCACATATAGAGAATGGGTTGAAGAGGTAGGAATTGGAAGCAGGGAGAAAGGTATGTTGTGGTAGTGATACGATCCATTGTCAATTTAAGACTTAAGAGTGATGGAGGTGGAGTTTAGCCTGTCAATCAGGTCCCAGCTTGATGACCTCATTTGGATGGGCTAAGAAGATAAATAGCTCATTGGAGATGAAACACATGTTAATTCCCTGGGAGACATTGCAGTTGAGAAGACACATGGAGCTAAGCCCTGAGCTGGAGGAGCCAAGCAGAGATGCCTGCCAGTGCTGAGATGCTCACAGACCCACTGGATCCACAAGACTTTCTACTCACTCCGGCCTGCATTTGGCATCATTTCTTGTGTTTTGAGAGTCTGAAGAGGATTTTATAGTTTGATATCAGACATATGGGCTAATATTTGACTTTCGGACCTGATCTAGACAGGAACATTTTCTCAATATCCTATCTCTCTTGTATGTACAGCTCTTTTTAATATACATATGAGTGTCTCTCTGGACTTTTTTCTCTAATCCACCTGTACCAACACATATGTCAACATGGCAGGTAAATGAGACAGATGGCAGCAGAAGTACAGGAGATTCATAGAATGAAGAATTAAATGAATATATTTGGAGTCCCTGAGTGGTGCAAACTGGTCATACTCTTGCTGCTAACCATAGAGTTGGTCT
>PVJH01028854.1:0-26784 GCA_004026705.1 Nesogale talazaci | reverse complement strand
ACTGTCTTCATTTTTTTTAGTGTTGTTATAATGGAAATACATGAACAGAAACTTGTTTTCTCATAATTCACGAGGCTGTGCCTGCTGTCATTAAGTGCCTAGCCATCTCCAACTCTTAGCAATACCAGGTAACAGAGAAGAGCCACTTTGAGGGTTTTCCTAGATGGTAATCTCCACAGGAGCAAAGCATCATGTGTTCCTTTGTGGAGCTGCTAGATCAGTTCAAACCATCTTCCTTTCAGATAGCAACTGAGGGTTTATTGTTATGCTAAATTCAGGTCACCAGCTAGAAGGGACCAGCTAGAAGGCCTCTCCACCAGCTCCATGGAAAGTTCTTCATCTCAAAGACCTTTATTTTCCTTGCCTTTTCCCCTGCATGTAGAATCTATTCATTCTAACCCCTCTATGGACACATGGGTTTGCAGCAATCTTACCAGCTATTCTTACAGCACACAAGTGATTAGGTTTAAGGAACACTTTACTCAGATATGACCATTGTAGGCATAACAAGAAAACGAAATTTCCAATTGGAATTATAGTCATAGGTATTGGGGTTTTCACTCTTGGTGGGAGTGGAAGGGCGGGGAGGACCACAATGGGCCACACAAATCAATCCCTAACATAATCTAAATGCCAATGATAGCCCTTATCAAGACAGTGGCAACAGAATAGCAAGAAAGAGAAAAATCGAGAACCATATGAAAGTTCAATAACCAAAGATTAGTAACAGACTGAATGGGAAAGGAGGAACAAGTAGTTGGAGGGAGAACTACTCTAAATGAATTTAAATGTATGCCATTGTTTGAAAGAACAATGAAAATTGCCCCACCTAAATGCAAATTTAAACTTCTTATGGCCAAAAGCACCCCGCCTACACATACACACACACACACACACACAAATAATCTTTTACTGCCAGAATCTCTTCTAAAACCCAAATTCAATTATTTTTAATAATGCAGTTATTTCAAGTTGTACTGTGAATTGGGCTCCTGCTGAATATTAATATCCATGATTTATAAACTACAAATTTATCCTTTATGCTGCACATAATTATAATCTTGCCATTGCCAGAATTATGCTCCTCGTGGAAGTCTTACATTAGAAAATTATGTTCAGTCAATGCACAAAAGGATGAGAGGCCATTCAATGTGATGACAGCCTTTATATCAACGAGCGGAAGAACGTCTTTCTTCAGTAGTCGAGTCCTAGAAAACACTCCCCATGGCATTTGTGCTCTTAATGACAATGGGAGAATCCTTTTTTGCAGCACACAGCTGCACTTTAGGAAGAGCGTGGATTTACAGCTTCAAGGATCCTGAGCTCGGATGAGTTAATGGTCTAGGGGCCACAGAAACAGGATAAGCCAAACGCAAAGATCAAATGAAACGGGGTTGTAGAAAAGCCTCGTCTGTGGCAAAGGTGACCCTGAGTGGTACAAAAACTTTTGCTAAGGGAAAAGTGGAAGGTTTGAAACAACCCCAAGGTGCCTCAGGACAAAGGCTTGATGATCTGCTCCCCCAAACCCAGCCATTCACCACTGCATGATAGATACCCACGTCCCTAACATAATCGTTAAAGACCAAATGGGTGCATAAGCAAATGAGGTAACATAAGCCGTTGGTGCCTTCCCCTGGTCCATCTCACGTAGACAGCTATCAAAAGCTAACAGTGTCTGGGGCTTTAAAGGCTTGGAGTTAAACTAGTCACCATATAGCAGGGAAGCAGTAAAGTCCACATGGAAGAAGCACACCAGCCTGGGCAATCATGAGGTGTCGACGGGAAGAGGTATCACAAGTTCAAAAAACACACATCCAAATTGATATGAAGGGAACTGGATATAGTGGAGACCCAAAGTCCACCAACAAGACAATTGCACAGTCCCTCTTAGTAAGGAGGATAAATCCAGGGTGCAGGGTGGCACTGATGGCTCTCATAATTATCCTCTAGTTCTTTAATATTTCTTTCCCTTATGACTGGGGTCCATATGTCATATACCTCATTGGTCATATTAGACATGTGTCTGTTCATTTGTTCATTTAAGATTGCTTGGTACCTGGTAGTCACAACAGATGACCCCTCAGAGACACCGGAGTAACAGTTTCTGGAGGGAAGTGAGAGGGGCTGAAGTGAGACTGAACAACAGAACTGCATGGGAAGGAAAAGGGCATATTGGAATGAGTAAGATGTGGCAATAAAAGTATCACTCAAGGGGGGAAAAAGAACCATTTCAAACTCAGTGCAACAGTTTCATTCCTGCAAACATGCAGTAACATGGGTCAAACACTACTCCATGGCAACTGGGTTTTTTTTATCATTTGTTTTTGTTTGTTTGTTTATTCTGTCCTGCCCACAAAGCCAATTGCACTTAATCAGGCCTGAGCAGCTATCACTCAGGTTGTGACAAATCAGAGGGAAAAAAAACGTACCATATATACTTGTGTATAAGTTGTTTTTCAGGCACTTTTATGCTGAAAAAGTCTCTCTCGGCTTATACTCAAGTGAGAGTCCCACTTACCTGTTCTCTGGTCTCCCCCACTCATCTGCAGGAGCCTGTGGCCTCTATTGGTGTTCCAATGACTGCTGGTGTCACTGCACTTCTTTTCTCCTGCACGCCAGCAGCCTCTGTGTTGTCAGTGCTGGGCTGTACTGGGCAAGAACCTGCCTGCTTCTGTATGCTGGTACCTGGGGCACACCACATCCTTGTCAGATAAATGTCAGATGCAGTCGCTGTTATTCTCCTGCTCTTCTCCAGGGCTGTGACCAACGATGTAGCCTGTATAGTCTCACCTGTGCTTGATCACCCCCTGGGCTTGATCACGCCCAAGCATTGCTGAATACAAGTACCAGTATATTTCTAGTCTTGGATATACAGTACTTTTATTTACAGTGCTTAATCTGCCATGTTTTATTTTTTTTTCTTATTAATCCCTATCTGGTCCCAGTATTGACTATGCTTGCATAGAACAGCCTGTGTTAGGGCTCATAATATACATGCTGCATTGTGTACACACTGTGTTACTACATGTGTTGCGTTAGCACTTCCCATAAATATGCAATAATGCTGCATATGCATCAACACAGAGCATGCAGTAACTGTATGTACAAAACGCAGCATGTATATTATGAGTCCTAATAGGCTGCTCAATGCAAACGGTCATGTCATCACTCACAGGAATATTATCATAACAAACTCTCCACATCCTAAGGTACTGTCAGCTACCTTAGTGGTCTAGCATGTTTTGGATCTCATAGTCTTTTTAATACAATTCATTTTGGGGGTACATTATCTGCTTTCCATGGTAAAGTCTATCTGTCTGGCTGCATTCTATTGACAATTAATTTTACTTGTTTGTATGGATACTGTTAGTTTCCTGGACACCACCATTTTTACTGTAAATTGACCTCTTTTAAGAACTATAGGGCTGAAGATGGTTGAAGGTACCCCGCTAGCAATTCAGGAACACAGTTATAGGCTTAGTACTTAGGCAGCAGCTGGACCTTGGGCCCCCACCCAGTCACGCCCTCAATGCAAGAACACTTTGTTCTATGAATCTGGCCACAATGCTCATCGGCCCAAAACGATCACTGAAGTCAAATAGGTGCATAAGCAAATGTGGTGAAGAAAACGGATGGCACCCAGATACCAAAAGATAGACAGTCTGGGGGCTCCAAGCCTGAAGATAAACAGCCAACTAGCCAAGAAGTATCCAAGTCCACACAGAAGAAGCTCACCAGCCAGTGTGGCCGAGAGGAGTCAAAGGATCAGGTCTCAGGCCATCAAACAGGAAAAAAATCAGTATTACTGTGTATGCACTTTCCTGAGATGATCACTGAGGACAAGTGGAGACAGAAGGAAGAGTGGTGACGATGGCTAATGGTACCCAACTATCAAGACATAATGCCTGAGGCCTCAAAGACTTGAAGATGAGGAAACAATGCAGCAAGGCCTACCATAGAAGAAGCACACCAGCCTGTGTGGGTGCGACCATGAGGAGTAGAAAGAACCAGGCTATCAGGCATCAAAGAACAAAAAATATATCATTAAGTGCCCACCCTCCTGTCATGATCGCTGAGGACAAAAGGGTGCAGAAGTAGACAGAGCTGAGGAAACTGATGGCGCCCAGCCAACAAACAATAAAGTAGCTGGGACCTTAAAGTCTAGAAGGTGAACAAGTGGCCATCCAGCGCAGAAACAGCAAAGCCCACATAGAAGAAGCGCACCCACCTGTGTGATCACAAGGGGTCGATGGGAGCAGACATCAAACATCAAAGAACAAGGATTTAATCAGTAAGAATGAGGGGGAAGCAGGGTGGGGACCCAAAGCCCACTTGGGGCCAATTGGACACACCCTGACAGGGGAGTCATGGGGAGGAGAAGGGACAATCAAGGGGCAGTGAGGTAGCAATGAAGCATAAAACTTTCCTCTATTTCCTGAAGGTTTCCTTCCCCTAAACACCACGATTCCAACTCTGCCCTGCAGCTCCAGCTGGACTGGAGGAGGTGCACTGGCAGAGATGAGAGCTGGAAACACAGGGAACTCGGGGTGGATAAACCACTCGGGGTTATTGGTGGGAGTGGAGTTGCCGGATGGGTGGAGGAAGGGTGGGGTGGAGAGAGGAAGCCAGCTATGGGGATCTGCAGACTGTCTCCTATCTGGAGGACGGACGATGGGAGGAGTAGGCAGGGGGAGATATCGGGCAGTATAAGATATGACAAAACAATAATGACTGCAGAGTAATGAGGACTGGGGGGCATGGGGGAAAGGTTGGAGGGGGAGGGGAAGGGGACTCATATCAGGGGTCCAACGGGAAAGGCAGATGTTGGGAGAATGTTGACGAGGGCAGGCAAGTGGGGGTATTTGACACAGTATATGTAACTATGCATTGAACTATGTATGATGAAAAGTGATGTACGAGCGCCCAATAAAATGATTTAAAAAAAAGAACTATAGGGTTTATTTTTGGAGGAGGGCTTATTTTTGGAGGAGGGCTTATGGCATATTTTGAAAATTCAATTGTTATGGTATGAGATTCTTTTACAAAGTCTTTTTTTTAATCTTGTTAGAAATCGATTTCAGGGCTGAGTCCTGGTGGTGTAAATGGTTGAGTGTGGGACTGCAGGCCGCGGACTTGGCGGTTCAAATCCAGCGGCAGCTCTCAGGAGCAGCACTGGGTAGCGCCCACAACCACCAGAGGCAGTGATGCCCCCCGGCCCCAAAAAAAGAAATGGATTCCAATACTTCTAATCCTGGACCCAAACAAAAATGCAGGTCATTTGAAGCCGGTTTCAAACTTAATGTTGTGTCAAGGGCAGAAGAAAGCAGTAACAGTATTGCAAGTGGGGAATTTCGTGTTGATGAAAAACAAATGAGGGAATGGCAGAAAATGAAAGCTGACTTGGAAAAGATTACAAAGGCAACGAAACTCAACATGGCTTAACGACTTCATATATGGCTCTAGAGACTGCACTGCCTTAATGGGTTATGGAGTGTTGCATAACACACATGGGAATGTGCTTACACGCCCTTCAAATGCCTAAACATGACAAATTAAAAGCACCAGGCACTGAAAATACTGTTGCCTCCGTAGGATGGTGTACCTGCTTCATGAATATGTTTTACTTATGTTTGTGGAAAAAAACAAGATCTGATAGAACTTGCCAAATGACCTTGATGAAAAAGTGATGCCATTCCATCCATTCATCATAAAACAAAGAAGGATCCATAACTACGACCTGGGAGTTATTAGAAATATGGATGAACCCCCTATGAACTTTGATCTTCCAAGCCACAGAACTGTGGCAAGTTAGGGAGGCAAAACTATTTTAGTCAGAACTACAGGATATGGGGAAAAAATCAGGGATTCGATAGCAGGGAGTTGGGTTTGGAGAAGTTTTGAAGAGGCCTGATCGAGTAGTGAGTTACCCGTTGGGCTTTGAACTACGAGATCAGCAGTTCTAGCAGATCAAACCCCCCAAGGAAAGAGGCTTCCTGCTTCTATGAAGATTTATAAACTTGGAAACCTACAAGGGCATTTCCACTCTGTCCTATAAGGTTACCATGAATTGAAATCAACTTCATGACAATCAATTGTCTCGTTTTGGAGCAGTCTTGGGCAATGACCTGATTCCCAAAATCCAGATGTGTTAACACAAATCCAGTACACATAGTCACAACTTTCCATGTTAGCACAGTTCACCATTAAAGATTGTTTGTTACATTTAAATTTTTCTCAGCTCCCACAGAGCTCATCATAGTAAGCCCATTGGGCATGATTGAACTCCCCCTTTGTGATTTTGAGACGGTGGCTGTTTACAGGAGTTGAAAGCCCCATCTTTCTCCAGAAGAGCGGCTGGTGGTCCCGAAGACAGACCTTGAAGATCACAGCTCAACTCAAAACCACTCAGTCAGCATCAACTCGAGGGCAGGGATTTGGTTTCAGTTACCTGATATCACTTTCCTCCAGTTTGGAAGCCGATGACTCACGTTCTTTGCACGGTTATACAAAAACTAATCCTGTGTTTTGCTAAAATATTATGTTCTTTCATATACATACTCTCAAAGAGAAAACACAGCAGTAAGATCACTGGACTTTGAACCACAATCTGGAAATGCCACAGTCTTCACTGACATTTATTACATACTTTTAACATGCCTGATTTCGGGGGGGGAGGGGCGAATATATTTTTAATAAAGTTGGGAGAGCCTCATCGAATTTATATTTACTTCTATTCATTTCTACTTCATTATAAGGATCCTAGATCATTGGTGAGCTATAAATCTTGATGGGGACAGAATACCTCATTTTGCTTCCCGTGACTCTGGTTGGTAAATTTGAACCACTGACATTGTAATTAGCAGCTCACTATGGAGAGCACTATGCCATCAGGGTGACTTGGTCTAGTGGACCCAAAATGATGTTCTGCAAAGTTCCAGGTGAGTTTCCTTCCCTTTCTTATGCCTTAGAGTCCCCAGAGAGTATTAGATTAAGGGGCACAGAGGAAAAGGTCCTCCAAATTTTCAGGACAGCTGCTTACACTGCTCTCATTGGCACAGTTAGTAGTTTGAAACTACCAGCAGCTTCCAGGGAAAAGGACTGGGTTTTCTACTCCCATCAACAGCTATAGTTTGGAAAACCCACAGCAAGGTGACTGTGCGTCAACACTGACTCAACCACAGTGAAGGTGTGGTTTGGATAGGTCTTTCAGAGTGGTGCTCAGCTACTAACTAGAAAGCTGGAAGTTGGAGCCCACCTGAAGGTACCTGGGGGGGGGGGGGGGGGGGGGGGGGGGGGGGGGGGGGGGGGAAGGGGGGTGGGCTAGGGGAAGGCCTGCAGATCTACTTCTGCTTAGGAGGTCTTTGTCTATAATTAGGAAAAAGCAAGCGTGGTTTAGACTTTACTAAAAAAGAGTGAATTAAAAAGATCAATAATAATGGGTAAGAGAAAGCAACAGATGATGCATAAAAGAAATACAAATAGCCCTCAAACACATGAACAGAGAAATTAAATTTGAAGCCACACCAAAATAATACTTCTTACCTATCAAATCCCAAATTTTTGACAACATAATTTCTCTTTCAAAGAGCCAAAAAGAAATTTAATGACTTATCCTGAGTATATTCTAAAAACAGAAAATACCTGGGGAAAAACTCAATTATTTTCAAATTCATGTTGCAAACTTTAATTATAATTACACTAATGTAATTGAAAAATAAGCTTTCTGGAATAAAAGATATACAAAAACAGAAAATACAGTAAACCAATCATCTAAATCTGATATCAAAATGTAAGTATGAATTCCTTATTTTTCTTTAAAAAAAGTAATTCCCTAGCTGAATGCCAAAAGAATCAAGAAACAAAGCTTAATCAAGTCACAAAATAAAGCACCCTCAAGCACCTGCAGTTAGGTGTCTAGATACCATTTCCCACAAAAAAAGTAACCAGGACTCATAGAAAAATTGGCTGACTAGTGCTAAGAAAGGAAATGTGTACAATAAGGCTATAGCATCTTTAATCCTAGGAATTAAAGGGTCTATTAGCGTCAACTGAGATCAAGGTAAAAATTAAGGCCTGTGTTTTGGAGCTGTTGTCTTTCTTTTCTGATGTGTGGCACTTTCTTAAACTAGCTTCTCTAATAATCCTAGTATCGCTGCAGCAATTCTACAGCTACCCAATCAAACTACATGGTGAGGAAGAAGACATTTCTTTTACCTTTTTTTAAAATCGTGCAGATTTCCCCTTGCCTCTGTTGTACAGCCCTGGATTATATCATGCCTCCACCAATCTCAACCAAAAGAATCTTGGAAACTGGCCTAAACCAATAGCCTTCAATCATGAGTAACTAGTAACTAGACGACTAGAAGAAACCCAGGCTAGCACTCAGTTAATGTATTTGGTGGCTGACCAAAAGAATGGATCTTCAAATCCAGCCAGCTTTACCTAACGAACAGACCTGGCAAGGAAAAGACAGGTGAAAATTCTAAGGAGCTGTTCCACTCTGGCACACGCAGGTCACCAAGATGGGCTGGAATACACTGGAAGGTTATTGGTTAGATGCACGCTACCTCTGGGACTATGTGAAATCTCCCAAAGACCAATGTAGGACGAACCAATATACAGTGGGTTCCAGATTCTCATTTCCATATGTATTCTGCCCTAAGAAGAAGAGGCTAACTCTACCAAACTTTCACTTGTCGCACTCTGTAGTGAATGCTTATCTCTCACCCATCCTGAATCTTCACACCTTGTACTGCCCTGCAAGTGAAAATTCCTGCATCACCAAAGTGTTATTTTGTTCTGATATGTTAAGTGTATAGTACTGACAGAGTCTAATTTTTCTGCAAATCAGGTAGTTTCCAATGATTTGCTTTTAACAAAATTGTAGACGAACCTAATTCTGTTGTCAGCTTATCATTAAACATAATTTTTAATGATCGATCAAAATTGATTTTTACCAATAACTCAGAAGGCGTTCACAGAATTGAGTAGCAAGCTATAACAAAATCATTCGTTCCCATCCACATAATATGTGGACACGATTTCACAGAGTTTACATCAGGACAAGTGAAAATTAGAATTGATGTTAAACCCTGTCTCAGCTAGCAATAAATAACACGCATCATGCGTAAAGTAATTGAAGAAAAAGAGCCTCATCCATCTCATTAAGTTATGTATTTCCAATGAAACTGTACTTTCTGACATTTAACAAGTATTTATCAAAATTTGTAATGCATTTATGTTGTCTTGTTCAGCTGTGATAACTCAATCCAAAAGATATTACTTAACACTTAGAGCCTTATGTTCGTAGGAAACATTACAAATGTTTGAAATTTAAATTTATATACATATTTGTTGCTGAGATGTATCATCGTGGAGCCAATAAGGATTTCAAGCATAAAAATAAATTGTTAGGACACATTTTGTGGGAAACTGGACTACAAATGAACATTTGAGCAGAAAACAAAACAATGTGCATTGTCGATCAGTAAACATGAGTTTGGTTGTATGTTTTATGTCCAATGATGATACCAATGTTGCTACAGTATTCAGATCCAATTGGATATAGTTCTGAATGATGTAACCATTCTACTCAAAAATGTCATTATTTGACAGATGCCCAAAACTTCACACATTGCAACTCATAGGTTTTAGGGTGAAATTGTTTAGATAGCCAGATTTAAAATCGTTAAAGAGGCACTGTGGTTAGTTGTCATGGAGTCAATTATGATTTAAGGTAACCCCATGTGTTACACAGGAGAGTGTCCCATAGGGTTTTCTAAGCTATAATCCTATTTTTTTTATTCTTAGTTTGTAATTTTTCCTTTTTTAATCTTATTTTTTATTTATAAAGTTTTACACCTTCTGGGTAGCATGACTATTAATACTATAACTCACTGACTGTCCAATAAATGTTCACATTTAATTAAAAAGATAAAGTCAATATTTTCAACCAGCAGGTCAGCTTTAGCATCTCATGAGGTGCTTTTTAGACGTAATCTAGATGGAAATGACCACCAGGCTTTTCCTTCTATAAGATCACTTGGGTCAGCTTGAAACATCAACCATCACACTAGCAGTTGAAGATACATGGTTTACTTTAATTGGAATATATATGATTTAAAATGAACAAAAATAAATTAAAATTACAAACAACACTGACATATGTCAATGATGCAGAAGACCATGTCCATCTCTTTTCAATTATATGGCCATGAGTATAAATAAAAGTACTTGAAAATAATCACAATTCTTTAAGGAGAGCAGAAGGGGGAAAACAGAATGAAGGTTTCATATGAAATCAGATGCCTATCTACCACATATACTCATGATAAGTCAAGGTTTTTTATTAAATCATTTTATTGGGGGCTTGTACAACTCTTACCACAATCCACACATCCATCCATTATGCCAAGCACATTTGTATTTGTTGCCATTATCATTCTCAAAACATTTGTTTTCTACTTGAGCCTTTGGTATCAGCTCATTTTCCCCTCCTTCCCCACTCCTCCTTACCTTATTAACCCTTGATAACTAATAAATTATTGTTATTTTTCATATATTACATTGTCCAACATCTCCCTTCATCCACTTTTCTGTTGTCCATCCCCCAGAGAAGAGGCTATATGTAGATCCTTGTAATTCGTTCCCCCTTTCTACTCCACCTTCCCTCTACTCTCCAGGTATCACCACTCTCACCACTGGTCCTGAAGGGACCTGGGTTCCCTGTGTTTCCAGTTCCTATCATTATCATTGTACACATCTGGTCTAGGCAGATTTGTAAGGTAGAGTTGGGATCATGATAGTGGTCGGGGGGAGGATGTATTGAAGAACTGGAGAAAAGCTGTATGCTTCATCATTGCTACACTGCACTCTGACTGACTAGTTTCCTCCCTGAAACACTTCTATAAGAGGATGTTCAGTTGCCAACAGATGAGTTTTGGGTCCTCAATCCTCAATCTGTACTCCTCCTCAATCACAATGATATGATTTTTTTGTTCCTTAACGCCTGATGCCTGCTCCCTTCGACACCTCATTGTCACACAGACTAGTGTGCTTGTTCCATGTGGTCTTTGTTGCTTCTGAGTTAGAAGGCCACTGGCTTACCTTCAAGCCTTTAAGGCCTCCAAAGCTATGTCTTTGGATATCCAGGCACCATCAACTTTCTTCACTACATTTGCTTATGCACTCATTTGCCATCAGTGATAATATTGTGAAAGTAAGCACACAATTATATGACTTTTTTTTGTTCTTTGATGCCTGATACCCAATCCCCTTGGTACCTCGTGATCACACAGATAAGCCAAGTTTTTCAGCACACTTTTAATGCAGTTTTTGTGGTAAAATTAGGTGTCTTGGCTGATATTCAGGTTGGCTTATACTCAAGTAAATATGGTATGTATAATATGATGCTCTGAGGCATCATATTTCCTTGTTTCTATCTCTTCACTAAGAAGACCTAGTGGCACAGTGGTTATATATGGGACTGCTAAGTGCAAGGTCAGCAATTTGAAACCACCACCGGTTCCAAGGGAGAAAGATGAGGCTTTCTACTCCAATAAAGACTTAGAGTCATGGAAACACATGGGGCAGTTCTATCCTAAACAGTCACTCTCAGTCAGAACCAAGTTGATGCAAGTGTGAGCTTCTGACCTCTTCATTCATAAGAAGAGAGGTATGATGAGTCCTACCCACGGCAGGAGCAGAACAGCTAGAATTCTTGTCACTGTATCACCCAGATTCCCAAGAGCATCTGACCCCCGAATGATAGATCTCTTTCAGTTTTACTACCCAGGTCCCTCTTCCAGGTGCAAAAAGCACACCAAGAAACTCACTAGAACGAGTTCATGGGTTGCCCATTACCATACCTAGAATCCATGCCTTCTTTTTGCATCACAGTTTGCCACAATGTCTGTAACTATAATGCACAACACAGCAGCTGCTGGCCACATGTGGGGATTTAAATTTAAGTTAATCACACATAAATTACATTTTAAATTTTTTAAAATAAATTTTAAAGTTGGTGCTGGGTTTATGTTATCTGTGCTTCAAGTGCTCAACAGTCACTTCTGGGCAGTGGCTACCCTATTGGTGAGAGAAAACGTAGAGCAAGTTCATCATTACAGAAAGGCCTATTCGACGGCACCACTCTCGATGTGTATGGTGCCAAACACTGCCCTGGCTCATGGGGATTGTTTTCTCAGAGAACCTGTTGCTTTTTCTTTCAACCTGGCTTTCCTAGCCGCCACTACCATAATCTTGAAAACATAACATCCATTAGATATTAGAATTTCCGTGTTTTTCAGGACCCCAAACCAATCAGGGAAGGAAGACAAATAGCCACTTCCTTGTTTCATGCAAGGAGGTCTGATCGTCTCAGCTCAGGCAAGGGCAGATTTTAGGAGGACATATCCCAACCTGCAAGACCTTAAAAAGGTATGTAACTATGAGGAATTTGCGAGAGAAGGAAAGGGAGGAGCAGGAAGAGAAGAAAAAGGTGCAGCATAATTTTACCCTTAGAGTTAAAATTGCAAGTGAACTAAAAGCAGATATTTCTTAATCCTAAAGGAATTTTGGTAGTACCATGCTGGTGTGCCCAACTTGGATGCATGCAAATACACACAGCTCAGAGCACGCTTACATGTTTTTGCTTGTACAACAAAGTCGTGCAGGTTAAACTATGTATTCATGGCAAAAGCAAAACCAAGTGGAAAAACAGAAAATTTAACTTCCCAGTGTTTCCCAAAGCAGATTCATCACCAGCTATTCACACATGCCAACTCTGATAAAATGTGTCTCACAAGATGAAGCTTATTCCAATTAAAAAATATTTGATTTTTTTGGCAGACATTCTGCCTAGGATAGAGAAGATTGTAAATATGTATAATTCCAGGAAACCTCCTTAACTCGAAATCTTTGACCTTAACCTTTACCTCTACATTCATCTCTTTCTCTAAAATGCCTGAAAGCGACTCCCCTGGACAGAACACAGGTGAACATTGCAAGTATGCCTCCTCTTTGAACCCAAAGTCATAGAGACAGGAATAAGTCAGCTCTCTCCAGCACTGAGGGAATAAAGCCTTCAGGCCCTTTGGGCACTGACATTGTGGATCTAAGTTGACTCTTCACAGACCTTTTGCTGTTAGTTTCTGTTTCTTAACTGTGTTCTAAACAGGGGAGACTGTCAGAGCTACCTAAAGGTGAGACGTCATTCTTTCTGTGAGGTGGAGTTGGGTGAACTCAAGAGAGCCAAAAGACAGAGCATTCAAGACAACCGTTTTCATTGTTCTTCAAATGATGAGGGGGAGTGGTGGTCATTGATTACAGTAAGGAGATGATTATGAACACTGGAAATACTGGAAGAATCTTTAGTCCTAGCTTCTAATTTTTTCATAAACTTTATTATGCAAATTATATAATCACTTTAGGGAACTATAGGATACCTATATTGAGAGCTATGAGCATATCATGAAATATGTTACTTCACATCTAAATATTAAGTCCTTAACAGACCTTATCTTCTAAAGAAAAATAAGGTAAGTTGATTTTATTTCCCTAAAGGCAGTCTTTCAGAGTTCTCAATTAATAGGAACAAGTAAGTTAAATACCTGGAAGAAAGTATCTTTGGGGGGGGGGGGGAACCAAAACAAAGCTACATTTATAACCATGAAATTGACAACAAAACAAAAAAACTGACAGTGAGTCGATTCTAGCTCACAGGGACCCTATATAAAGTCTCCAAGGCTGTGAACTGAATTCAAACTGCTGACCTTGTGGTTAGCAATCCAACCTATAACCCAAAGCTTCCATTAAGCCACTACAAGACACTAAATGACTTCCAATATTATGCAACTCACATTCTTTTAAGAATCAAAGAAAGAGCAGAAGATATTGTAATTCTAAAATGGCTAGAAAACATAGTCCTTTCAGATAACAATCGCAAGACTTCTAAAGACTTAAAGCTCAATGGTTTTAATTCCTCCTCATGGTAGTAAAATGATTTGATCATGGAAGTTGTATAGTAAATCAATTCATTCCAGAGGTCTAGAAAGATGTTTGACCCCAGAACACCTCAAGCTCTAGCTTCCTATTAGTGTAACTTCAGCTGTCCCTTTTGTCATTCACTGATTAAAGGAAAATAAATGAAACAAAGACTTAAGCACCTAAGAAATGTCGCAAACATACCAATAAAACATTTCATTTCAAAATGCATTAACCAATATCCTATCAACCTTTTTTTTTAATCACACATTTACTTCACTACCCCATCCCCTACGCCTACCAAATAACCAAAAAGGACACGTGCAGGATCCTCATTCTTCAAATAGATTTGTGCTATTTTCAGATTACGATAGAATAAAATGTGTCTACCTGACTTCTCAAGTCCAGATATTTAAAAACAAGAGAACTTGGATTTAGTCTGGTGGTGCAATGTCCTCGTAGTTATAATGTAGAGCAGTAATACAGGTAAGCAGATAGTATATACATGGAGCAGAGCCATTCCAAGGAAGAGGCAGGAATCTAAAATCCAAAAGGAAAGAATCCATCAAGAGCCAAGGAGGGTAATCAAGAAGCAGGTGCTCAGATTCTGCTGAAGCTTTCTCCAGGAGAAAGGACTGGGCCAATCAAGCAGATGGTAGTCCTCACTTTGGAATTGAGCCATATCGCCTCCAAATGTCTGCTTAGCTTTGTCTAGAACATATGCTCATTTATTTCTCTTTGGCCAGCAATCTTTCATTTTTAGGCCTGGGCTCCCCAACTTGTGGTGTGTGAAGTCTAAAGGTTGCTTCCTCTTCACTCTATGACAATCTAACCAGCCAAATAAATTAGAATATTTCCTAGAATTTATGCGAGAGATGTCCAACTCACACCCCACTCCCCAACACTAAAATGGTGTTTTAAATTTTTTATTTTAAAGTCTTTAAATTTTTTATTTCAATTTATCTACATGAGCTAATTGAACTTTGTCAACTAACCTTGCTACCACAAAGTAAGAAGCTGCTAAGAAAGATGCCAACCAGAGTAAGTTAGAGCCAGGAGACGTGGCATGAAGGAGAAGAAGTGTCATGACAACATCATTTGACTTCACTGATGCAACTGTGCTTGAATGGAATTTTATTCCCAAAGACTTCTTGGGCAAGAGAACAAGAAATTATGGAGTAAGTGGTTACACAGTGGGTTACAAAATCCACAAAGTCAGTAGTCCAAAACTACCAGTGCTCCACCAGAGAATGATGGAACTTTCTACTCCATAAAGAGTAGAAATCCAGGGGCTGAGCCCTGGTGGCATAAGTGGTTGAGTGCGGAACTGCAGCCCGCAGACTTGGCGGTTCAAATCCAGTGGCGGCTCTCAGGAGCGGCACTGGGTAGCACTCACGACCACCAGAGGCAATGATGCCCACAAAAACAAAAGAGCAGAAATCCAAAACTCACAAGAGATTATAAATCAAGAGATTACAGATTCTGTCCTCTTGGATAGCTATGAGTTATCATCAACTTGGTAGCAGTGAGTTTGGATTTTTGGCTTTCCCTTGACTTGATACTGTCATTGAAAGGGAATTTTCAAACCAGAGATCTTCTGGTTTGATCCTGTCCAAATAATCTCATGCATTTTTAATTCTGTCCATCCATGGAGTCTCCACCTTAAATTCTATCTTCTGTCTCCATTGGTTCTGTACACTCTATTTACAATACTTTCAGATGCTCCATTGTTTACATATATGTTCGGTGGGGTGTTTTTTCCCCTTTATCATAGTTCAATCACAGAAATACATACTTTTTAAAGAGTTTTTATCTGGTCAGGGACAGGTGGTCAGGACCTCAACCCTTTTCCCTACATGTACCAGGAAACAAGCTGATGGACAATTATTAGAAGAGATTCCAATTATAACCATCTTTCCTCCCCACCTGCAATAACTGGACAATTAGACTAAGAAAAAACATGACATCATGAAAAGTCCCCAGGAGCTGCAGTCACCAACCCCTTCCCAAAGGGCCCCTCCTTGCCCCTCCTTTGCAAATCTACCACTCTCCTCACTGGGTGCAACTTCCCTGGGCTACTTACTAGCCCACAGACCCTTGTCCAGGAGCTTCTTTTCTAATAAACAGTTGTTATAGACTCTAAGTTTTTTTTTCTCTCTGTTTGTCCTCATGGCCTCATTTAACTTCTCATTTGGTACCGAAACCCGGGAGGAGAGAAAGGGCTCGGATGCCTCACAAACCTGTGTTGGACAAGAGTGGCACTCTCCTCCTGAACCTCTGCTATCAAGTCCTGACTCACCAAGACTCCAGTCAGTACTCCACTCTGTGTTTTGTCTCACCTTGGCTTCAGCAAATTCTCACAATGTGGCTCTCCACCCTTTGTTTCTGTGTTTACTTCCTAGGGTTTCTGCTAATAACTGCACTGTTGGTCCTGAGTCTGGCAGTCCCTGTGCCCTCAGACTGGCCTAGACTGCAGAAGACAATTTTGGGCCTTTTCTACTTGTTTATGTGCTTTGTGTTTGCAACTCTGCAGTGCCTTCTCTACAATCTTCTAGTTACTCTTTTTTATCCTGGACAGAGGACTCTGACTAACCCTCTATTTTATCAGCCACAGAGCAGGCTTCCTTCCCCAGCTTCCTTTGTGCCTCTCTCTGCCCAAGGTTCCCCGTCTGCTGAACAAGTCACAGATGTGCACCAGGGAACCTTTCCAACTCTGAGAGTTCAGGACTCTCCCCAGCGTCTCTGATTTCAGAAGAAGTCCTCTACTTCAAAGGGGGCTAAGGAACTTGGGGAAGCCCTACTTCCACATCTGCTTTTCCACAGTTTGGTGCACAATGGTAAGCCAAAAATTGCCCCTGGGACAGCACGATGGGGTGTTTGCTGGCCAATCTCTCCAAACTGGGATTATCCTCAGAACTGCTTCCTAAGTCCATGACTTTCTTTTGTAATCAGGTAGAGCCTCAATACCAATTAGACAATGACTCTCGCTGGCTGAAAAATGGTAATTTCTACATTACTTTTGCCAGCATACTCACCAGTGGTCTGAGATTCCTTATGTCCAGGCCTTTTTCTCTCTTCAATCCCATCCTTCTCTATGTACTACCCTTTGCTCAAGTTCTCTTAGCCAAACACTCGCTTAATCAGACCACTGACACAACTCCCTTGTCTTTCTCCAAACTCCCTGTCTTCTTGTCTGTACCCCCAGTAAAACCTCCTCCATATTCTGGGTGCCCCTTACCATCACCTCTCTCTGCTACTCCTTCAACTTCCAACCACCCCTCCACCAACCACCACCACTCCCAAGCCCTAAGTTCTCTCCTCTGTCTTCTCATCAGTCATCATAACTGTTCGCAAAAACCCGTCCTCTGCCCCCCACGTCCATGTTTCCTTCTCTCACTTGTCCCAAACCTATAATTTCTCACGGCAAGATATTTTTGTAGTCCTTTCATCCACTCTCATCTCAAATGAAAGAAAGCATGTTTTTGCTACTGCCCAGCAGCATGCAGACCAGGTTCATTTAACTGACCTTACTCTGCTTGTGGGTACCAAGGCAGTTCCAAGGCAAGAACCAGGATGGAGTTACCAGACCAATAACCAAGCAGGCCAGGATGATCAGGCTCACCAAAATATAATGCCCCAGTGTGTCTTGATAGGTCTCTAGACAATTTCTCACAAACCTGTTAATTTTGGTAAACTCAGGGAAATTACTCAAAGGGTGGGTAAAGATCCAGCAACATTTTTAAGTCACCTGACTAAAGCCCTTACTCAATATACCAACCTAGCCCCAACCTCACCAGCAGGGACTTCTTTCCTACCCACTCACTTTATCACCCAGGGAGCACCTGACATTCAAAAAAAGAAATTAAAGAAAGCTGAGGATGACTGTCAGACCCCTATTCAAAATCTGGTAAATATGGTCTTTAAATTTTTTACCACCTGGGAGGATAGGCGAAGGTCAAATGGTAGTCCTCTGCTTATCAGAAGGCTAGCTTGCAAATGAAGGCCCTGGTCACAGCATTGAAGCTGGCAGGAGGAAGGGGTCAGAAGACTTCAGGAAAAAGCAACCTTAATCAACTGTCTCCAGGGTTGTATTTCAAATGTGGCCAGGAGGGCCACTGGGCCAACCACTGCCCATAACCCAGACACCCAGCAAACCTCCTTGCCTGGCATGTAGTCAATGGGGCCACTGAAGAAATGACAGCCCTTTGGCATCTGGCCAAAAGAGGTCAGTCCCTCCAAATCATGATCTGCCATTGGGACTGCTGGGTTGGCCACTGAAAAATGAGAGAGTCCTCATTTGATGACCCTGGTAACCCTCGCAGAGCTCAGGGTTATGATCAAGGTAGCAGGTAAACCAGTTTTCTTTTGAGCTGACATGGAGGCTGCCTTTTCTGTACTACCCTCTTTTCCTGGGCCTAACTTCCTCTTCCCTAGTCTCAGTTATAAGAATCGATGACCATCCCTGTAGGCCTTTCGTCACCCCCCCCCCTTATCTCTAATTATAGATAAACACCCATGTTCTCATTCCTTTTTGGTCATGCCATCCTGCCCAGCTCCATTGCTGGGAAGAGAGCTCCTCTCCAACGGAGTCACTCTTCAGTGAATGCACCAGCCTTCCTCTTCAACCCCTCAACTATGGGCACTCCTGCCCTACCTTACTTGCTCCACCCTTACCTTCTGACCTAGTTAATCCCATAGTATAGGTCACTACCAACTCAGTTTTTGCTAATCACAATGCCCTGTTCTTATACACCTCAAAAAAACCTACTGTTTTCCCATCTCAACCTCAGTTCCCAATCTCAGCATTCGTCACAGGACTTTAAAACCTATTATCCAGCATCTCCTTGCTAATAATGTCCTCACCGCTATTCATTCTCCTTGCAACACTCCAATTTAACTAGTAAAATATCTAGTGACACCCTTACCAAATATATCAGTGACTCTATAACAGGTACTTGCCCCCCAAACCACTGTGATTCCCCAAATTACTATGCACAGGACTGCTAAATTCAAATGGCTATGGAATCCCAAAACCAACCCATATAACAAATGGACTGTTTTCCTACCAGCATTAATTGGCCTTAGCTTTGCCTCCTTGTTCACAGCAGCTGGACTTTCTATTGGGGCTATAAGCCACAACATGCTCCAGGCACAAAACTTTGAGGAAAGACTCCAACTGATCATAGATTCCAACTCAGAATCCCTAACCTTGCGGCAACAAACTTATTTCCCTAGCACAAGTAACCCTCCCAAACCGTAGGGCACTAGATCTCTTAACCACAGAAAATGGTGGTACCTGTACGTTGGGGGAGGGGTAAGGAATGTTGCTCTTCTATCAATGAGTCTGAAGTGGTAGAACCGAATGTAAGAATTCTTAATAAGATGACAGATGAGATCAGAAACCATCAACGCGACAGCACCTTAGTAACATTTTGGTTTCAAAACCCTCTTGTCTCCTCGCTTCACCCTTTGGTTGGTCCATTAGTAGTCATATGTTTTCTGCTGCTAATAGCCCCATTTTTTCAAGTTTCTCCAAAAGAGAATAGGAGACATAAGCAATTTAGCTGTTAACCTGCTTCTTTTATACCCTTATAGTCCCATCTACCGAAACTGACTCAGCACACTCCAGCCTATAGCCCCTCATCATGCCCCTCGCCCCGCCCCACCCCCAACCAACCACCAACAGGAAGTAGCCAGAATGACTCGTGTCATCCCCATCACCAAACGGCCCAAATATCTGGTCAGGGACAGGCTGTCAGTGCCTCAACCTTTCTCCTTCAATGTACCAGGAAACGAATCTGACGGGCAAGTCTCAGAGAAGACTCCAAGAATAGCCATTTTTGCTGCCCACCTACAATGGCTGGACACTTAGACTAAGGAAAAGACATGAAAGCAGTGAAATATCACAGCAGCTGCGGCCACCAACCCGTTCCCAAAAGAACCCTCCTCAGCTCCTCCTTTAAAAACTTACCTTTTGGCTGAGCCCCGGTGGCGTAGTGGTTGCGCGCAGGACTGCGGCCCAGTGGGATGGAGGTTCAATTCCAGCAGCAGCTCCACAGGAGCAAAGGCTGGGCCTCCTACTTCCACTACCAGAGGGCAGTGATGGCCCCCCCCCAAAAAAAAAATCTCACGTCTCTTCTCACTGAATGCATTGCCCTGGGCTACTTGCTAGCCCACAGAACCTCATCCAGGAGCTCCTTTTCTCATAAAGAGCTGCTACTGCCTCTTAACGTTTTCTCTCTCTGCCCTCATGCCTCCGTTTACCTCTGCTTTCATCACAACGTAGGAATTGCAAGCTCTGCCTGTCCCTTTAACATTACCTCATAAACATGACTACACAGCTAGAAGCTCTTCCTAGCTATTATTTTAATGACTATATTCTATTTCATGTCAAGTTAATATATGATGATTTCCTTAACCACTCCCCTAATACCATACATTCAGATTTCTTATTTTATAATATAAATCATGCAGAAAGAGCTCTCCTTTATCTAGTTTTTCCATCTTTTAAATTAATCCTTTATGGCAAATATCCAAAAGTTATCACAAAACTAGGTGTGACAGTTTTTTCCTAAAGGTATAAAGTGATATTCCATTATTGGTTTAGTTTTTACTTGGTTATTAACAACAGTAATTCTTCTTGATACTTTTGTTTGCTATTCATAACCTCTCTCATGTGAACTATCTATTTGTACACTTAACCAATTTAGTTTGGCAAAGGTTTTAGTGATATTCTTAAATATTTCCATGAATTCTTTACAAGCAACTCTTTACAGTAGTAATTTTTAGAAAACCTATGGGAAATCAAGTTTTATTTCATTAGACTTCTTTTTTCAGCTTTACACTACTACAAAAATTTTTTTTAATCTACCAAATTGCAAATACTGTCTGCTATTTCATTAACCCTTAGAAAGAAATTCATCAAAAATTCAGCCTTGGTTTTACCATGACATCAACCAATACTACCCATTTGTACATAAGTAAATACTATCCACTAATGTGAGTTCAAATAGCTATGACTTTCCTGAACGGCTTCTGATAATACGAATTAAAGAAGTACATACATATGCATTTTAAATGTGTATTTATTTTCTATAAATTGCAACATAAGTTCTATTTTTAAGAAATTCACACTTCATGACTAATTGAAAAGTGTGAACACTGAGCTACTTATAATACCAAAATACTGGAATCAATCTGAAAATATATCAAATGGGTGACACATTAAATAGGGTACAATATGTCCATGATGGAATGTTACCAGTACATTAAAGTAATGATGTAGATTTCTGTGTATTGAAATAAAAAAATATGCCTTATAGGTAGACCCCAACCTATGACATATTTGTTATTATGAACCAAAATCAGACAATTCATTTTTGGTTATTGCTGTATGGGAGGATTTTATCATTACTAACATATACTAAATACAATGTTGCATTGTGTGATTTACGAATAAATTATGTAATATTAATAATAAAATTATTAACACATATTTATTAATATTATCTAATCCAAACCCTCAAGGACAAAGATCAAAAACAGATAAAAACTGAAAATATAAAGCAGCAATAATGAGTAAATTTAAATAATAAACTATTCAATCTTCATCAGACCCAATGCACAGGAAGAGACATGGGAGCAGACTCCCTATTATAAATAGGAGATGATCTATATACAGATTGTACTCAGTAAAAGTCAAGATCAATTTTTAAAAATTGATGAATATCTGGAAAATATGGTCCTAGTGATAGAATTATATGAGACATAACGTAAATAGAATTTAACAACTTATTCATTGAAAATACTTTGTTTCAACAGCATACAGAATGATTATACACATGGACCACACCAGATGAAACAAACAGGAATCAAACAACAATATCTGTTGGCAGAGATAACAGTGACACTCAGTATCATCAATCAAACAAGACCATGGGCCAACTGTGGAGTAAACCATAAATTACTCATGTGCAAGTTCAAATTAAAGTGGAAGAAAACTAAAACGGGACAGCAAGTGCCAAAATATAACCTTGAGTATTACCACACATGAATTTAGACATAACGTGAAGAACATTTTTAAAGTCATTTTATTGGAGGCTCATACAACTCATCACAATCCATGCATCCATCCATTGTGCCAAGCACATTTGTACATTTATTGCCATCATCATTTTCAAAACATTTTTTCTAATTAAACTCTATCAGTTTCTCATTTCCCCTTCCTTCCCCACCCTCCCTCCCGCAAGAACCCTTGATAATTTATCTTTTTTTTATGTCTCACACTAAACGATGTCTCCCTTGATCCATGTTTCTACTGTCTGTCCCCCTCTCTCCCCCACTCCTTTCCCTTCCCCTCCTACTATGACTACTCTCAGTATTGGTTCTGAGGAGCTTCTTGGGATCTGAATTCCCTGTGTTTCCAGCTCTTCCTTGTACCTGTGCACATAGCTGGATTAGTAAGGTAGAATCGGGGTCATCATAATGGGGAAAAGGAGGCATTACAAAACTAGAGCAGCAGCTCTCAACCTGTGGGTCGTGACCCCTTTGGGGGTCAACTCTTTCACAGGGGTTGCCAAAGACCATCGGAAAATTCATATTTATGATGGTTTTAGGAATCAAGAAACTCTTCCTCTATTCATCTCCAGACGGGTCCGTCCACATGCAGATAAACCCACAAATGAGTACCAGGAGTGAAGACTGTTACACATGCTACACCAAGCTTCAAGGCAAAATTTCATTTTATTTGTAATTAGAAATAAATATTTCACAATATATAATTATATATTGGTTTTGTGATTAATCACTATGCTTTAATTATGTTCAATTTTTAACAATAAAATTGCACCGGCATATCAGACATTTACATTATGATTCACAACAGTAGCAAAATTACAGTTATGAATTAGCAGCACGAGAGCGAATAAAGTGGTTTGGACACCAATAAAAAAAACGAAATAGCAGCACAAATAATTTTATGGTTGGGGGTCACTACAACATGAGGAACTGCATTAAAGGGTTATGGCACTAGGAAGGTTGAAAACCACCGAACTAGAGGAGAGTTGTGATTTACCAGTGCTATGCTGCACCCTGACTGGCTCATCTCCTCCCTGAGATCCTTCTTTAAGGAGATGTCCAGTTGTCTACAGTTGGGCTTCGGTTCTCCACTTCACACTTGCCCCCTTCACATGATATGATTTTTTTAAATCCTGTTATTGGGGGTTCATACAACTCTTACCACATCCATACATACATCCATTGTATGTCAAGGATATTTGAATATATTTTACTTGCGTCATTCTCAGAACATTTGCTTTCTACTTGAGCCTTGGTATCAGCAACTCATTTTGACCCTCTCTCCTCATGCTCCCCTCCCTCATGAAACCTTGATAATTTATAAATTATTATTTTTTTCATAGTTTATACTGTCTGATGGCTCCTTTCACTCACTTCCCTGTTGTCCATACACCAGGGAGAAGGTTATATGTAGATCTTTGTGATTGGTTTCCCCTTTCTACCCTACCTCCCCTGCACCCATGCTCCCAGTATCACCTTCTCACCACTAGTCCTGAAGGGATCATCTGTCCTGAATTCCCTATGTTTCCGGTTCCTATCTGAAGCAGAGTACATCCTCGGTTCAAGCCAGATTTGTAAGGTAGTATTGGGATCATGATAGTAAGGAAGAGGAAACATTAAAGAACTAGAGGAAAGCTGTATATTTCATCATTACTATACTGCACCCTGACTGGTTCATCTCCTACCCATGACTCTTTTGTAAGAGAATGTCCCATTACCTACAGATGGGTTGTGGGTCCCCAATCTGTACTCCGCTTCATTTACAATGACACAATTTTTAGTTCTTTGATTCCTGATACCTGATCCCTTCGACATCTCGTGGTCACACAGGCTGGTTTGCTTCTTCCACATGAGCTTTGTTGCTTCTCAACTACATGGCCACTTGTTTATCTTCAAGACTTTTAGACCCCAGATGCTATATATTTTGATAGCTGGGCATCATCAGCTTTCTTCACCACGTTTGCTTATGTACACATTTATCTTCAGCAATCGTGTCACGAAGGTGAGCATCATGGAATGCCAAGTTAATAGAACCAAGGGTTCTTGTATTTGAAGTACAAGGAAGTACTTGAGTGGAGGTCCAATGTCCATCTACTGCCTTAATACTAAACCTATAAACATATGCACATAGACCTATTTCCCCATCATCCTGTATAAATATATTTACCCATGTACATGTCTGTATTTAGACCTCTATAAATGCCCTTTGCCTATTTCTTTCCTCTATTTCCTTTTACTTTCCTCTTGTCCCACTATCATGTTCAGTCTTCATTTGGGTTTCATTAATTTCTTTTGGTTACATCACCCTTGAACAAGCCCCAATAGCATAGATTTAAAATCACTTGTTGTTCCCTTGTCTTTGGGTTCATAAACACTCACTCCCTTTCCCCCACCTCCCCTTCTCCTGTGTCTCCCCGGGACCATCATCTCATTGTTTTCTCCTCCAGATTGTTTATCCCACCTACCTTATGTAGATGGACATGCAGAGACAGTAATACACAAAACAAGGCAGATCAAAACAAAGCAACAAAAGAAAACAAATCAACAACGAAAAAATATGAGCCCATAATGGTTCAAGGTCTGTTTGTTGACCTTTAGGAGTATTTTCTGGTTCAGGTTGATGAGGTTCCACACCCTGGCCCACAGTCTCTTTTTGGTATTGCCTGGGACTTCATTGCTCTGCTCCGTTGCTATCTGTTGCATGCCCTTAGTGTTTTGCCTTGGTGTGGTGGGGTCAGATTTGATGCACTCAACACTAATGACTGAAAATGAAATTAGTTGTGGGATTACATCAAGAACATATCATACATGAAAAAAGCAAAAGATCATCACAAATACAGGGAACAAAGAACTGATCGAAATGGTAATCAGAAGAGATGCTGAAACTTAACCCAGAATGTAAAGGGGCTAAACCAAATGGAAGAAATAATCATGTAAAAAGAGCTAAAGAGATTTCAAAGGGTGGCTGCAGAAGACAGAATTAATTACCATATTGAAATGTTCAAGGATCTCAAGTTAGAACACTGGAATATTTTTTTAATTTTTTAGTTGAGAGAAAAAGAGAGATCAATGTTTAATCATTTCAGGAGGCAGCATATAATCAAGAACTGACAGTATTGAAGTAAGAAGTTCAAACTGCATTGAGGCACTGGTAGAAAAACTAGGTCCTAAGAATTGACAGAAAAGTCCATCGAAACATTTTTACAAATCCATACAGTGCTGGTGGTGTTCACTTATCTATGCCAAGATATGTGGAAGACAGCTACCTGGCCAACCAATTGGAAGAGACCCATATATGTGCCAACTCCAAAGAAAAGTGATCCAACAGAATGTGCAAATCATCAAAACATTATTAATAACACGCACAAGTAAAATATGGCTGAAGATCATTAAAAAGAGTTGTAGCAGTACTAGCAACAAGAAACTCACTTATATTCAAAAGATATATTATCAGATGGATTTTGGAAAGGAAGCAGAAACTACCAGACAGCTGTTTTCCTGTGTTTCCTGACTGCACAGGTATAAGCAACTGGGTAGAAGATAACAAATTAAAAATTAACATTGTAAAGAGTATGAATTTCAGGACACATCATTGTGTCATGCAGAAGATGTACATAGACCAGCAGGCAGTCATTGGAATACTATATGGTATAAAATCACAAAGAGTGCATGTCAGGGTTATCCTTTCATGGTTCTGATTCAATTTGTATGCTGAGTTCATAATCTAAGGAGCTCTGGAGGAAGACTCATTAACAACTTGCAGTATGCAAGTAATGCAGTCTTGCCTGCTGAAAATGGAGAATTCAAATACTTTTGGGGGGAGGGCATCACTGCCCTCTGGTGGTCATGGGAGCTACCCAACCTTGCTCCTGAAGAGCCGCTGCTGGATTTGAACTGCCACGCCCATGAGTCACAGTCCCTCACTCCACCACTACGCCATCGGGACTCAGCCCTCAAATACTTTTTTATCAAAACCAAGACTACAGACTTCAGTATGGTACACATGGGAAGGAAGGAGAAAAGGTGATATACTCTGAGGGAATATCAACCAACATCACAAAGCAAAATGTATGGATTGATTAATATGTACCAGGTTTGTAAAATTTCTACTTTGGGAAATTACTTGGATTCATGGTGTTCTTCTCCTTCTTTTGTATTTTATGTTTGATTATTCTCTTTTAGAATAACCCTAAGTTACTTTTAAAATAATAAACAAAACTGCTAAGTTCTTTACTTGGAAAAACAAAAAAAGGAAAGAGATAATTCCTAGAAAACTAGTATGACAACCTCTATCGTTGGGTTTTTAAAGGTACTACTGTCTACCCTTCTTAAATTTTTTCATCTTTAACTTACTGATGTATTTCTAAAACAAAAATAATGGAATTCTTTGTTTGAAGATAAAGTCTCTCTTATGGAGTCAATAACCGTGTCAGCTACCTGCTACTTGTATAATACAAATATCACACAACAGAAATTTATTATTTATTTTTTAAAGATCATTTTTAAAGATCATTTTATCAATATGGTAAACAGAAATGTATTCTGAGTTTAGAGGAACAGAAAGTATGAATTCTAGGCATTGGCTCTACAGCACCGGTTCTCAACCTATGGGGTTGCGACCCCTTGGGAGTCTAACAACCCTTTGTCAGGGGTTGCCCAATTCATAACAGTAGCAAAACTACAGTCATGAAACAGCAACAAAAGTAACTTTATGATGGGGGGGGGGGG